>BQNB010127558.1:0-19422 GCA_026074375.1 Tanacetum coccineum
ATTACTAAAAGCAAGATGCTCTTAACTCTTTCCTGATTTCTTTTAGCAGCCAGTTGTTTGGTAGTCTTAGGAGCAGGAGGAATAGATGTTTCTCCAGTTGGTGCAGGCTCTTCTTCTAGATCTCTATTGACAATAACATCCATTAGGTTATGGTCTGTGTGACAGATATATTATCGCATTCTCATGCTCCAAATATCATATTCTCGCTTCCTGATGATAGGGATTTTCATTGATGTGATAGTAGGTGGAGGAATGTCTTGTTCTTCCATCTTACAATTGAGTTCTTATTCAGATTTTCCACACAAGCTCTGATACCACTAGTTGGATCGTTTTCTTAATAGATCTTAACCTTTAGCTTGTAAAGGGTTTGTTCCTTTAGATAATTCTAAAGCAACAATAAAGAAACGCTAATTTAAACACTATTGATTATGTGGAAACTAATCAATAATGCTAAGAAGAACAGTATTAAGAATCGCAAAATAACTTTATATTATAACTTGAATCTGCCTAGGTTACATATTACAAAACTATGATTGCTAATCGATCTCTATTGATCTGTGTAGAACTATATCTACTAACTATGCCTATGGTTCCTTTTATAAACTAAGGAAACCCTAATGGGCTTTACAAAACGCGTACAAAGATCATGCATATCCTTTTCTAAGATATCTCATGCATATCTTATAAACGTATTAACTATTGTATACTAACGGTACTAACTATTTGATCAGTACTAACATTTTGTACTGTCAGTACAAATTACAACTAGCGGTACTAACTAATATAACTAACGGTACTAAGTCAGGAATGCATAATTCCTAACAATTTGTCAAGTAAACATACGTACACGACAAACCTATATATAAACATTACGATAATATATATTATAATAATTTCATCCATAAAATAAATATGAATTTAAAATTTTTAGTTATCATTTATTTATTTATATTATGTTAATTATATATTATTATAAAACTCGTTTGGTTCGGTTTGGTTTATTTTTACGGTTCGGTATTTGAAAAAAACCGAACCGAAATTTTTTGGTTTATGAAAAATTAAAAACCGGACTATCGGTTTATAGTTTCGGTCGATTTTTCCTGTTTGGTTTTTTAGGTTTTCGGTTCGGTTTCGATTTTTTCGGTTTCTTTAGCTCACCCCTAGTTTGTGATAAACTTTGAACCTCTTTATAGCCGTTTATCCTCATTGCTCATTTCGCCCACTGATAACGTATAGTATGAGCACTAAGCTTACTGGGCTTAGTTCATAATATACGTATATGGGCCCAGGCCCAATACAACAAATAGCTGGACTGCTAAGCCTAACAAAGGCCATTCTTCGGATATTTCAAAGACGTACGCGAGTATCTCTCAACCGCACCCCATGCTTCTCCGCGGACAAACACCGACCGCGGAAGAACGCTTGCGTCCGCAAACACGATTATACGTGGACCCTTGCCCGACAAGGGACCCACCTCGGCCACCAACAGTTACAAGCGAAATACTAGGAAACCCTAGTACTGGGCTTACCTATAAATAGGGGTCATTTCACACCCTAAAAAGGTACATTCTATCTAATCATTAACACACACACATATTCTGACATTCTCTGACAAACATGTGTACTTACTCTCACGCCGGAGCTTAATCGCGGGGTCCGCCCTGCGGTAAGGCTAACGGTTTACTTTCAATTGTGCAGAAAATCATCTCACTTCTATTGCTCAAGTACAAGATCGAGCATTAAAGTCATTTGGAGGCCCGACCCGATAAAGGACTTTGATGCTGCTAAACCTGACACGAATTTTGTACTAACAAGTGGCGCCATCCGTGGGACCCTTACGCAACCACGTTTTCCTAAAAACTCACCATGAGCACTCACGAACAAATCACAAACAATCCCATGTCCGCCGTGAGGAACACAAGGGGAAGGAATGGTCCCCAGGGTCTTGAGGAACCTATGTCTGACGAGATTCTTAGGGAAGTGTGCGACAAAAATTATCATTAACTTTTATCGCTCATTGCGGAAAAGATGAAAAAAGAAAAAGAGCAGAAAGACAAACTCAACGCGGTAAAGCACGACTGATCTATGGTGAAGAGTTTGGAATTAAGATAAGAAGTCGTGAAGAATCGCACTACTCTGAATCCAAGACACCAACTGCCCGAACAGAACCTAGAAGAAGGCATGGAGACAGGTATTCTTGAAGCCCATCACCGCACGCCAGTGTATTCAAAAGACTAAAAAAGAACAGATCCCCTTTACCGTAGCCCCAGCCGCGGAAAGAAGGAGGCGTGTTTAAAAGATTGGGAAGAATGGAGCCAGCTACATCCGCACGTTCTGATAGTCGTCGGCGAAGTCCCCAAGCAAAAAGAACTGAAGTCGAAACAAGAAGGCGTCAACAAAAGCAAACACCATCTCGTACGACTAGCCAATACTCAAAAAGTGAGGACAGTGAAGGGGGTCACTGGAAGTCCAAATCAAGAAGACAGAGATCGAACACCTATAAGGACGATCTCTCTCACCCTTGGACATGCGAGGAAAGAAACCCCTTCACACCTCGGATCTGGCATTTTAGTCTCCCGAGGACTAGGATGCCCAGTCATGTCAAAACATACGATGTAAGCGGGGATCCGGAGGACCACTTAAAGTTATTTCAATCAGCCGCAAAAACAAAAGGTTGGGCAATGCCAACATGGTGTCACATGTTCAACTCAACCCTGACCGGGAATGCTAGAGTTTGGTTTGACAAGCTACCAAAAGAGTCAATCGATAGTTATGAAGATCTAAGAACAGCGTTCAGGGAAAACTATCTTCAGCAAACAAAGCACATCAAGGATCCGGTGGAGATACATCACATCAAGCAAAGAGACGAGGAATCTATGGAAGACTTCATGGAAAGATATAAGGCAGAAGTCCTAGACGTAGAAGGGGCTCCGGAATGCATGAGAATCTCCGGATTTATGCACGGAATAACCCACCATGGGTTAATCAAGCGTCTATATGAAAGAATTCCGAGATCTATGGACGAAATGTATAGAATGACTACGTCTTTCCTACAAGGGGAAGTTGCTGCACTCAGTCATGGCCAGAGAAAAGCATCTTCATCATGGAAACCGGCAGACGGGGGGAACAAACCGAATTTCAAGAAAAACTTCAAAAACAAACAAAAACTGGACCGTAAGTCAGATAGATTCTCACTCCTCACCAAAACGCCAAAAGAAATCTTCGCTCTGGAAAAAGGAAAGTTCAAAGCCCCACCCCCAATGGTAACTCCGGTGGAAAAAAGGGATCCGAACAAATACTGTGAATTTCATTCGGATACGGGACATAGCACGGACGAATGCATGCAGCTGTGAAAGCAAATAGATGACATGATCAGGGCCGAAAAATTGTCGCAATTTATCAAGGAATTAAAACAAAACGACAAGCCGAAAGCACCGAAAAAAGGGGAAGCGCCCGGAAAGGATAAACCTCTGACTATACTGATGATCCAACCATGGGAAAGAGTGGCCAAACCCAGGATTACCCAAAGCTTCTCTTCGAAGACAACAATATCTTTTCCATCCTTGGGAGAAGAAGGCGGGACAGAGGGCCCAATGAACATCGAAGCCGAAATGGGCGGACATTTTGTGCACAGGGTATATGTCGACGGCGGAGCATCCTCAGAGGTTTTGTATGAACATTGCTTCATAAAACTCCGCAAAGAGATAAGGGATCAAATGGTTTCGGCCACCACTCACCTTATCGGATTCAGTGGAGAGACCATTTGGCCACTGGGCCAGATAGCCTTACTAGTCAAAATAGGTGATGAAATACACTCTACCTCCACATGGATGAACTTCATGGTTATCAGGTCACCATCCCAATACAACACAATAATAGGCAGGCCGGGCATAAGGAAAATCCGCGCCGTACCATCAACAGCACACGGAATGTTAAAATTTCCCGTTGAAGGTGGCACGGTAACACTACAGAGCAGTAAAGTCATTCCTATGGAATGTGTTATGATCTCCGGACCTAGCATCCAGTCTCCCGCAGTAAACCAAGCACTGGAAGAGAAAATAAATATTGCAATCCACCCGAAGTACCCTGAACAGACAGTTGCCATAGGATCAACATTAACAGAAAAAGGATACAAAGAACTATGTTCCATGCTCAAACAAAACTTGGATATCTTCTCCTGGAAGCCAGCTGATATAACGGGCGTTCCACGAAACATCGCGGAACACCACCTGAATATCATCCGGGAGGGATATTCACCAGTCAGGCAAAAGAAAAGAGGACAGGTACCGGAAAGAAATAAGGTAATCCAATAAGAGGTGGAAAAGTTAGTGGACGCCGGAATAATGAAGGAGGTCCATTATCATAGTTGGCTCTCCAATCCGGTAATGGTCAAAAAGCATGACGGAACTTGGCGAATGTGCGTAGACTTCAAAGATCTTAACAACGCATGCCCCAGAATTGTTTCATTACCGGAACTAGACTGGAAGGTGGAATCCCTGTGTGGGTATTCTTTCAAATGCTTCTTGGATGAATACAAGGGTACACCAAATTAAAGATGGCAAAAGAGGATGAAGAAAAACGGAATTCCATAAAAGCCAAGGGTATTTTTTCTATTTAAACTGTCCGTTCGGTTTAAAAAACGCAGGTCATACATATAAAGTTAGTGTATAAGGCATTCCAAAAGCAGATTGGAGAAATGGAAGTATATGTCAAGACTGGTTAAAAAGAGCCACAGAAGAAGAAATATCCGAGACTATAACAGAAAACATTCAAAACCTTCGACAAAAAATAAAATGAAATTAACCCAAAGAAATTGACCTTTTAGAATGCAGGAGGAAATGTTATTAGGTTACAAAGTAAGCACCGAGGACTGAGGAGGCATGCCGGACAAAGCTGACACAGTTTTTTTAGCTTGGCCATCTTCGAGATGCATCAGGGCGTACAGAAGCTAAATGGATAATTAGCAAGCTTACAGATTCTTGTCAAAATAGCAGAAAAATCGTGCTTTCTTCAAAACCTTGAAAATGCACAAAAAAGAAGCGATTTTCAATGGCATCGGAAGCGAGAGGCTTCAAGCAGATGAAGAATAATTATTGCAGTCTCCACGCTGACCACCCAAGGGAAACATGAGAATTAATCATATATTGGCTGCAGCAAAAGAAGCTATCAGAGCGTCTGATGACGGACAGGAAGGCAGGCATAATCAGTATATTTTGTAAGCGCACTTACGAGCCGGAAAAGTCAACTATACACCTATGGAAAAGGTTGGGGTTGCAGCCTTGCTCAGGCAAGAATCGGTTTGAAAAAGTTACTTACAGACACAGGTTGTCGTTAACAAATCAACAATAAAGCAAATGCTTTTTTATGTCAAGTTCGGAATATCGGAGAATGATGAAATGGAAGTTTGAATTAGAAGGGTATGGAATCAATATGACCAGAACCGCAATCAAGACAAATATTGAGATTTATTGTGGGACGACGGAGAAGATCCCCAGATGGATACTCGTCAGAACCGGAAGTACTACCGGAGCCGTGGACGTTGTTCACGGACGGCTCGTCCTGCATAGACGGCTCCGGAGCAGGACTAATACTAACAAATCCGGAAGGGATAGAATTTACATATGCCATGAGGTTTAGATTCGAGGCTACTAACAATGAAGCCGAATATGAAGCGTTAATAGCAGGTCTCCGGATCGCAGAACAAATGGGTGTAAAGAACTTGCAAGCACACGTTGACTCAAGACTTGTGGCCAATCAAGTTAACGGCTCTTACATCGCCAAAGAGTCAGGCATGGTTCAGTACTTAGACAAAGTAAAAACACTCGCAAAAAGCTTCAAGGAATTTTCCATCAAACAAATACCGCGAAGTGAAAACAAGAAAGCAGACGCACTAAGCAAGATCGCGTCCACAAGCTTCGCGCATCTTAACAAACAGGTGCTCGTGGAAGAATTGAAGGAAAAATCCATAAATGAAAAGGAAATTCTCGACGTAGTAGAAGAAGAAGGCAGCACATGGATGACACCCATATGCGAGTACCTGGCAAAAGAAATCCTCCCGGAGGATAAAAAGAAAGCCAGAGCAGTACGTCGAAAAGCGGCCAGGTATGCCATGATCAATGGAACCCTATACAAGAAGTCCTTTTTAGGACCATGGCTCCGGTGCGTCGGACCACTCCAAGCAAACTACGTCCTAAGAGAAATACACGAGGGGTCATGCAGCATGCATTCCGGTCCTAGATCTGTGGTTGCCAAGGTAATCCGAACATGATATTACTGGCCAACAATGCATATGGACGCACGAAACTTGATAAGGGAATGCAATGACTGTCAAATACACCGCCCCGTCCCAAGGAATCCGCAGCAGAACTTGACCCCTATCACGTCTCCATGGCCATTTTATAAGTGGGGGATAGACATAGCCGGACCTTTCCCGGAAGGTCCAGGTAAAGTCAAATTCTTAATTGTCGCTATCGACTATTTCACTAAATGGATTGAGGCAAAGGCCGTTGCAACCATCACCGGCAATCAAGTAAAGAAGTTCGTATGGGACAACATTGTTTGCAGATTTGGCCTACCAGGGGAAATTATATCAGACAATGGAAAGCAGTTCCGTGATAATCCATTCAAAGATTGGTGTGAGAAACTGTGCATCCGCCAATGCTTCGCTTCCGTGAAACACCCGCAAGCGAATGGTCTAGTTGAAAGAGCAAATAGAAGTTTAGGAGAAGGAATAAAGGCAAGGCTTGATGAAAGAAGCAAAGATTGGATAGAAGAACTTCCGCACGTCCTATGGGCCCACCGTACAATGATCAAGTCAAGCAACGGGGAAACACCATTCTCACTAACTTATGGCACGGAAGCTGTCATCCCGGCGGAGATAGGCATGCCAACACTCCGGACTACGGAGATGGATCCGACAAAAAACAACAAAGCTCTGGGAATCAACTTAGACCTCATAGAAGAAAGAAGGGAGTAAGCAGCAATACAAGAAGCAAAAAGCAAGAAAAAGATAGAAAAATATTACAACGCAAGAGTCCGCGGAGCAAGTTTCAAGCCGGGCGATATGGTCTACCGCAGCAATGAAGCAAGTCATGCCAAGGGCGAAGGCAAACTTGGACCCAAGTGGGAAGGACCGCACGAAGTTAAAGAATCGCTTGGAAAAAGGAGCTTACAAACTCAAAGACTGCAAAGGAAATGAAATGCCGAGGACATGGAACATTTGTAATCTCAAAAAAAGTTATATACATGAAGTGTAAGAATTCGCCCGACACATACGATGCTCCAGAGGGCAATATCTTTATTTATTCGCATCTTGTAATATTTTGAATTTCAATGAAAAGTAGGGATTAGCTACCCTCACGAGTTTTAAATTTTAAATTATGTCTTTACTTTGCAAAGTTATATCAATTGTTAAGATGCGCATGCAAGGAGCCATGCTCTACAAAAATATTATCCCGTATAATAAAGGTTGAGCAACCTCAAAATTAGCTCAGGCACGTAAGAGGTATTGCAAGCCCGGCACCGGGAGGATAACCCACAAATATTCACAAGACTATCTATTACGAATGTACACCAGTAATAAACAAAAGATAGCAAACATAAGCACTAGAAAACGTGTTATGATACGGACCTACACGAATCCGTCCAAATCAGATAATAAACTTACAAAGTTAATGCCAATTTACAATAAAAGCCGCAACGGCCACATACAGCCATGGCATACAAAATAAATTCAAAAACAAAAACAAACCGCTATAACAAACCACAAGCGGTCACGGCAAAGTTTCAAAACGAAGATCTTCAAGCCGGGGCATACAAACTACGCTCCCCAAATCTTCATCCGTGTCCAAGTCCTCAACACAGGAGATAACCACAGAAGTGCTAGCCTCACCCAACAAATTTTGAGAGGACAAAGGATAAGAAACTATATCTACCATCAATTGACGAAGAGTTGCGGCATGCTTCTTCGCGCCTTCGGCTCGGGTATGAACATTAAGAAGAGCAAAGGATAAAGAGGTCTCCCCGGTAACAACATTTACATCAGCATGATAGATAGGGACGGAGAGCTGCTCAAGGCACGGCTGAAGATGGGCAGCTTCAGGAAGATCTGCCAAAGGTCCGTCCAATAGAAAACAATCTAAGACCTCATCCATCCCGGAATCTTTCTTGGACTTCAACAAATGAACCAAGGGAAAATCCGCTTCTTCAAGAGCTCTTACCGCGTCAAGATAATTGCTCTCAGTAGTCTCAGGATTGTATGCCACGACGGTGGAAAGTGGGGTCCCAGCAACTCCATGCTCATGTCCGGCCGCCAAACCTTCCTGCATACCATAATCCACGGCCCGGCCTAAAGCATGACCCAAAATTCCTTGGTACTCAGGGGATTTCAAACATTTAACCATAGCAAGTTCCATCTCGTGCGTCAGCAGCCATCTTCGTCCAGCTAGGGCAGTCAGGTAAGCAGGGTAAAATTCCCCCTCCAAGCGACCGGACACATCCATCATGTGTGCCTCAAGTTCGGCCACACGATTGTATAACTCCTGAGCCTGCGCTTCCTGCTGAGCCTCCATCTTCTCTTTAAAATCATGGAAAGCGGAATGAAGAGTAGAAACCTGCAAAGATAAGAAGTTTAAAAAAAACCGTAACAAGAACAAGTGGAATAGAAGTCATACCTCATAGACAAGTCGATCTCTCTCGGAGGACAGGGAGGAAATCAAGTTCCTGACTTCATCACAAGCAGCTTGGGAATCATCAAGGGCGGACTTGAGGTTTAAAGCACGGGAATCAAGAAGAGAGATGTCAGTATCCTTCTGTGAAACAGCACTCTTAAGAGCCGACACCTCCGCGCTAAAAAAAGATTTATCCGCAGCCAAAACGGAAACCTGATCACGGAGATGAAGAACCTCCGCAGACTCCGTCTCCTTCTCTCTCACTAAAGACTTCAACCTAGCAATCTCAGCATCTTTTTCCCTAAGAAGCACACCTCGAGCATCATACTTAACCCGAAGCTTCTCTTTAAGTTCCAGCTCATGTTTAGTGCGGGACCTCACCTCCGACCCAACACAAATCTGTCGTGCCGCCCCCACATTGAACTCCTCGAACAATTGATCATAATCCATATTTCAAAGTGCAGAGAAAAAGTCGGGGGGCGACACGATCCACCAACGTGCGACAATAAAAGCCATCATCCAGTAATGAATCATTGGTAATATTCTAGCAAGGAATATACCAACGCTTGGCGTCTTCAGAATTCAGAGCGACCATTTCATAGAATGAGTCAACCGACTCCTCCGACATCTCTGGCTGAGAAGACCCGCCCACGTCCGACGTGGGTACAGCAAGCGTCTTGCCCCTGCTGGAAGTCATAATGTCAGCAGTAGTATACACAGGGGCATCCGCAATGCGGGAACTGGCAAAAAAAGAATAATGTTAAGGAAAGCACAATTAAAGACAAAATCAAAGGATAAGCACGCACGTACCTCCGCACGGTAACCTGAGTATGGACGTCCGTCGGAGAGGAAGGCCCCCAATAAAAGGGAGCCTTTCGGGATGGTCCGTCTCAGACTAGCCAGTGTCTTTCCACCTGTCCCGGAAGCAAGACTAGGATGATCTACCCTCAATCTTTTAGCAGGAAGAGGGTCACTCTGCTTTAACAACTTTTTCCTCTTGGCCTTCTCCGGCTGCTTCTGAGCAACATCTTTCTCAACCACGGCCACATCACCTTCCGGGTCTGTAAAATCCAAGAAAGTACTCTCCGGAATGACATTCTCTTCCACAGCAACATTTTCTTCCGCAGACAGAGCAGAAACCTCAAGACCAGCGCCAGAGCCACTACCGCTTGCTTGTTGTACCGTGGCAGGAGCATCCAGGGAAACGAAGCAATGTTTTATACTATCAAGCAACGTCACTTGCTCTTCCCCTTTCTGGACCTCCACCGCTTGCACCTTCCGGGGGTCAGCGGTCCTGATATAATCAAGCAAACCCATGTCTGCAAAATAAATACCAAAAAATCAAACACTATATACAAAAAATATATATATAAAAAAAATTTCTTTTCACCAAAACGAAGCTTCACCCACCCGTTCTATCAGGTCCCTCAAAAGCTGGATAAGTATTTTCACCAAATGGATAATAAGGACTTAAACCCACAAGAGCTAAAAAACATTCCGGATACCGCCGGAAAGGAGCTTTATTAGAAGAAAGGATCTGAACAGCTTGCTCTTGACGAGCAGTAAGATGGGGAGCCGGATCCTTCTCCAACACTCCCCCCGTATACAAAGGGACGGAGATAGGGAATACCCTGGAATCAACCCAGAAAAAATGGTCCGCCCAGTTCTTAATAGAATCCGGAGGCTTCGAGAGACAAGAAGGAGCCGATAGGGAACGTTTTGAAAACGAAAACAATCCGTCACTATATATGCGCGTGTAGAACGCACGAAAAATAGCTACCGACGGGCCAAGATCAAGTACGCGCGTCAAAACCTCGAAATGAGATATACGAGCAGCACCGAAGGGGGATAATTGAGAAATATGTATACGGAAATATTTGAGAACGGCTACAAAAAATTTGATAAGAGGAATCCTATAGCCACAATAATAAAATAACCCAGTGTAAACACCCACTTTACCCTCAGGAAATTGGGTGATGGTCCTGTCCCGCTCCGGGGCGGTAGAATGAACTTCGTCAGGAATATAATAATTATTGCAAAAGCTCTCTACCATTTCTCGGGTCATAATCGAATGTTTATTAGCCATTTTAAAGACAGACTAAGATAAATGCTAACCTGAATCTCGAAAAACTGAGAACGAGGAAAACAACGCACGGATGAGGAATAAGAAGTAAAAGCTCTAAGAAATTAACAATGGCGGTGAAAAGATTTCGAGAAGAGAAAAAACAGTAAAAATGAGAGGGGTATTTATACTTTGGGTATAGTTGCTCCTACCGATACTTGGATGACGCCACGTGTGCACCACTTGCCTAATCAACGATAGAAAAGCGCATAGGAAACTGGTAAAAAGCTGTCACCAGCCAGAAGGTAAAAGGACAGCAATGCTCCACATCATTGAAGCGTCACCAACCCAGAGGAGGTACGGCATACAAATAGATAACTCGAAGGAAATGAAGGAGACGAAAGTCTAGCATTGATCACCGCACGCAAGACATGATCCTCATGCAATATCATACTAGACTGGGGGGACTTGATGACGTATACTAGGTGTACCAAGCCTCTGGGCTTGGGCCACGTCATTACTCAGGCTTTTGGGCCTAACCTATCAATAACGGGCCATAGTAAAACCCAATCTCGCGTAGGCCTCGGCCTCGAACCTAGCAATCCGTCCGCGGATCCAGTTATAAACAATCCGTCCGCGGATACACCTATAGGACGATCCGCCCGCGAAAAACATCCACGTCCATTCAGCACGATTGTCGCGGATCCTTGCCCGACAAGGGACCCACTCCGGCCACTACTAAAGTAACTGAAATACTAGGAAACCCTAGTACTAGACACCTATAAATAGGGATCACAATACACCCCAAAAGGTACACAATTATTCTTATTCTCTCTGACATATACTCTGACAACATGAATACTTACTCTCACGCCGGAGTCTAATCGTGGGGTCCGTCCCCACGGTAAGGCTAACGGTTTACTTTCAATTGTGCAGAAAATCATATTTCTCTTGCTCTAGTACAAAGATCAAATACTCAAGTCGTTTGGAGTCCCGGCCCAACAAAGGACTTCAACACCTTGCCAAACCCGACACGAATTTTGTACTAACACCAACAATACGGCCAAATGCTAAAAAATTATACCGTATGTTCCTAAACCGAGAAAATACCACATGGGAAGAATTTTCTTCAAGAGTTAGAACTCATCAGAGAGGTTTCATGGGGGAACCAAAAGAGGTGAGGCCTGGTAGAGGCGAATTTCATGAAAATCCTGCTACTTGTATATGTGAAGACACAGAAGCCAAATCAAGATCTGAAACTCTCCCTCGAAAATTTGGGAAGGCTAATATCGACTCGGATGAAGTGGTTGCTGATGAGGACATTGAAAACGAACCAGAAGTATCTGACCAGGATGAAGATGACGATCTTATGGGACAACAATTTCTACAATCAGTCAATGAGACAAATGTGGATGATGATCCTTCAGTATCTGAATCACCTGAACTTGAAGAGTTACTCTCGGATTAGATGATCCTGGTTTCCCTTTTGGCTGATCTTGGTATATCATATCTATACCCATGATGACATCGCAGAATGTGGAATTGGAGCTGAAGTTACAAGTCAGGTAGCACGCTACAAGACTCAAATCACCATACTAGATTAGTTGTCGTTACTGTACAGAGGTTAATGCTCACAGGGGATTATGGTAATTATACTTGACGATGAAACAGCGAATACAGATTGAAAATGCAAACGAAGGTTCATACACCCGTCCCCCAACTAGTTTTGTAGTGTTCGAAGTTTCTAATTTTGGTTTTTTGTGTTTTCATTTTTGGTTAGTGAACTTAGTAAAGGTTCACACTTGGTAGGTATCTAGGTGTATCAATAGGTGGACTTTGTTAGACATTTTTGTCGTTTTTTAGCTTGTGGTATATTCGGTGGTAATGTAAGAATGTAAGAAACTGTAAATGACTGCCGTAGTCTATTTATTTGTTGGCAGCATATATCAGCATTCTTGATTTGTAAGACCAAGCTTAGTCCGGGATTCGAACAGGTCGAGAGCTTCTTGCACGAGTAGATAACTAGTAAACCTAAGATGGTGTGTTAAAATCTATTTAATAGCAATATATTTCTCAAATGCATCATTAGTTAGACACGGTTTGCCAGTTAATGATTTCAACAAAGACCTGAGGAAGCCTTATTTATTCCTTATATCTACAGAACTAATAGCAAGTAACCAAAGATACATCACAGTTATTTATTCCTTATTTATTCCTTTTCTAGCGTAACCTTGAGACACCTGGAACTTCTTGGTGATGCCCAAATGTGATTTCGATAGCCAAACATGAGTCATAATCCCGCCCCCTTTCTTAAGCTGTTGTTCGTGGTGAAATCCTCTGTAGAGAGTAGCAGCGTAAGTTAAAATTTCGATCCATACATGGCTCCACATACTTTCCTTTTCCATTCAATGCTAATGCGAACCTGCAACTATCAAACAATGCAGATTTACAAGGAAAGAGTTCAGGAGAATCAACTTCCAGCAGCTTTGAACATGCTTCAGCTTTTTCGGAAACAAGACCCGTTTCTTTTAAATGAAAAATTAAATGAATTTTGATTGTTTTTAACTTAAATTTATCAAAAAAAATAAAATATAACATTCACGATTAATAAATCAAACTTGTAATCGCTGTTAAAAAAAATTACAAACGTTTTTCTTATTAGACTACCAAGACCAGTTGTTATATCCATGAGACCCATACAAGCTCATGGCCCCACCATGTTGGAACATACCCAAGTTTGTGACGTCTTGCTGTAAATCTCCATCACAAACAACTCTTGCACCAAACTCCTTCACCTCAATATCTTCATAATTCTCTTCCAAACTAAACGTTACAAAATTCTTTGCTTCCTTCCATTCCCATGTACGCTTTGTATAATGCAACCATATCATATATGACTCGTGGATTCCTATCTTCTCTTTCTTCAAAAATTCCTTAATGACATCTGGAATGTAATCTTCTGTCATCAAAGAAGCTCCATCAAAGTTCTTTACAGAGAATCCTTTAAATGTGCGGAAAGGCTTTTTGCACTTGAAAACAACACAAGTTCCAAATCCCCTAAACTTATCATAACACCAATCTGATGCTAATTCAACCTTTACATGATTTTCCATGCTTCTCTTTGTAAACCACTTTGGAATGCTATTCCCATGATATATTACATCTAATTTAGAATAGACATTGCGTTGCAAGAAGAATTCACATCTGTTAGGTGTTTGCAAACCCGCATACCCAAGGAAAGTAGAAAACTGGTGAATAAAGCCTTGGGAAGTTATAGATGATTCAAGACACTGAGTATTCGATATACACCCCTCACTATCAATAGTAACATTCTTAAACAACTTTAGACAATTTCTGAAATTATTGTACCTAATACCCAATACGTGTTTTGAAACTTCTCTTAAGGAGGTGCAATCAGATGCAAAAAAATATTGTAGGCTAGGTGGAAGTTCGGGCAACACTTCCAGCTTCTTGCAACCATCAACACAGAGATCATAAAGATGAGAAAGTTGACTCAAACTTCCAGGCAAGCAAGTAAAATTGTTCCCTTTTAAGTTTAGACTCCTTAGACATGATAGGCCTCCAATGCTCTCAGGCACATCTAATAAATTGCAGTAGCTGAAATTCAGAGACTTTAACATATGTAAACCTTCCAATGAAAGTGGTCTTTGGGGATGTTGTTGTTGACCTAGTAATCCAAAACGAGCAGTGAATGAAGTCCACCATCTCGGTTGAATCCTCCCTTGGCCACCGAATGACAATGATTCAAGGTTTATCAGAGAGGATACAAAAGAAGGAACTTCTGTAATGGCAGTTCTGTCAGCATGAAGCTCCGTTAAGCTTTTGCACCGACCTAATGCTTCAGGGAGTTGGTCGACTTTTAGGCACCCCGTTAGATTCAAAACTTTAAGAGCATCCATTTCCACTCTACTTGGAAAATTCTGAAGCCGTTTGCAGTCTCTCAGATTTAACACAATAAGCCTCTTGAGCATTCCAATTGAGGGATGAATGCTAACCAAATTCACACAACCTTCAAGACTTAGCTCTTCGAGTTTTGTAATCTCTGAGAAGTCAGGGGTGGTTGAGAGATTACAGCAGTACCTTAGCTTCATTACTTTCAACCTTCTAAAGCACTGACATCGATCGAAATAATAAAAAAAAGGAAGAAGATAAGTTCTCGAATCATTAGATTTCAAAAAGAAAAACATGTGTGTACAAGGAAATACCTTAGGTGTTGTCCAAAGATGTTTTATGTTGCCATAAGACATGTCAATGGCCACAATGTTTTCAGGATAGAAATCTGAAGGTAAGTTCTTGAAAGGGCATCCATGCCAATAAATCAAGCTTAGCTCTTTGGACAAATAACACAAATTTCCTGAGAAGATTACACTGTGGCCCTCCAATTCAAGTTTCTGCTCATATACGTTTTCCTCCTCTTGATAGATTTTCAGGATCCGCAACTTTTTCATTTGTGCAAAATCATTAGCATCAATGTGAACCTTCTGACTAAATTCCTCTAACGAAAGGACTATAACTTCAACTGCTTCAGTTAATGTCACCTCGAAAAACAAAAACATGTAACTTAGATTAGAAACAGAAACATAGTCGATTGCTTATATTTTTATGTTAATATAAAGGAAAAGAATCATATGCCACTACTTACCTTCTTTTCACTCAATACATTGTAAACTAAAGATGAATTCCACAATCTCCTCTGTTTCCCGGTCATGATAGATTCTTCATGAATGATTTCCCTTGCCATTGCTTGAATCAAGTCATGCATTTGAAGTGACATATTGCTAGAGAACGTATTGGTAAGAATCTTGATTAATGACTTATCAACTAGAACTCTCATATTTGTATCTGCAAAGAAGTTACAGCCATCTAGTATGCTTGCTACAAAATCACTGTTTTCTCCAATGAATAAACATGCGATATCAAGTAAGATATTTTGCTGCTGGAGGTTTAGCCCATCATAACTTAAACGGAGAACTTGATGTATTTCTTCATTAGGATGTCCTCTAAGCCTTTCCAGTTCACTAACCCACTGACACACAGTTTTACCGTACAAAAAACAACCCAAAACTATGAGAGCCAGAGGGTGACCTTGCGCATACTTCACAGCTTTCTCAGCAAGTTCTTGGAAGCCTGTAGAAGGACATTTATCCTCAAAGGCATAAGAACTGAAGAGCTCCATAGATTCATCCTTATCTAGAAAGTCCATGTCATGGATTTCATCCACTCTATGTGATCTTAGCAACTGTTTATCTTTACTTGTGAATATAATCAAACTTCCTGGGAAAAACCAACTGGTTGAACCCGCTAGCACCTTTAACTGATCCCGATGATCCACGTCATCCAAAACAAGCAGGATCCGCTTCGATGACATCATTTTCCTTATGACCATAATGCCTTGACCAACATTCGATATCTTCAACTCTTTTGTTTTCATGATGTCGTCAACAAGCTGCATTTGGACTTGAGTTAGGTCTTGCTGTTTTCTAACATCTTCACAAAAGCAACCTCCCTCAAAGTGAATATACATTAAGTTATAAATAGCTTTGGCAAGGGTCGTCTTTCCTATCCCACTTATACCACATATTCCAATCATGTTAACCTTATATGACCCAACGAAGCGAGATAGGTTTAATTTGTCGAAATGGAAATCCATGCCAACAAGGTTTTCACCAACATGCAAGGGTCCGTCACATAACTTTATGAGGATGTCTTTGGAGATGCAATCAATAAACTTGGACTCATACCTATTAACCATAAAAGAAAATAAAAACTAAACAATGTTAAGCTTTAGTAATAAGGTGTTTGTGAGAAAACAGCAAAAATAAAGAAAATTACCCATTTGTCATGTCCAGAAGATCATATCCAGATAGATCTGCCATGGATAAAGCTTCTTTCCATTTACCGACCTCTGCACTATTTGAAATTTCGTGGTTACGAAACGCGTCTTCATAACTCCTTTTTTGTTTCCTGGCCACATCAGGCTTGGCATCATAGAAGATAATCCGAACCTCATGTTTTGGATTTTCAATCTGCTTGCACTCAAGTATTTTGACAAGTTCTCTCAAACACCATGATGAAGAAGCATAATTCTTGGAAAAGATAACAATCAAAAACCTCGATTCTTCAATGGCTTTGTAGAGATGAGGAGATATCTCCTCTCCTTTAGGCAATTCGTTGTCATCTTCAAAAGCATGAATTCCTTTTTGGTTGAAATCATTGAAAAGATGATCCATGAAGTTTTGCGTATATCATCACCTCTAAAACTTACAAAGACATCGTATTTCCATCGATGAGGAACGGACGTAGTAGCCATTGTCAATAATGAGATTGTGCTACGTTTTCAAGAAGAGTAAACTTTTCAGAAAAAGTGAAAATAAAGTGGAAACAATTAATTAGCACCATGAGTAAGTAGCATAAAACAATAAAACATGTGAGTGCTTTTGTGTTATACCATGTAAGATGTCGACATGACAAACATGCTAATTGTTTATAATATATATGTTAGCTGTTAAAAAGAGAAAATGTAGAACATATGAAACAAAAGATAGATAGTGAAAACAACAACATTACTGAATCGCGAGGTTCACAGGAAGTGAAATGTAGACAGGGTAAACCCGAGAGTAGGGACATGAAAACTAATACAACACTCCAACTATCAAAGGACCAAACCCAACATACGTATAGCCACAATCACTCAGTAAAAAGTATAACCGATCGAATGTTATGGGATGGAATAATAAAAAGTTTGAATGTTTGAAAATGATAATGAGTTACTACTCAGTATAAGATATGCAATGAAACAATAATTATATAAAAAAAGAAGTAACTGAAGAATAGAAATTACTTACAATAATGATAATTTGAATTTGCGATCAATGGGAAAGTCTTTGAAATGGAAGATCCAGTTGAGTTTGGAAAGAGTTTGGTTGGTTGACTCCAAGTCTAACTTCAGTTTCACTTCTAGTCCTTCGATTTTAAGATTAGAGAAATTTCAGCAATCATTTGTCAAATTATTTATTTCATATATTTTTTGTTACTTTGCTTTAGTGAACATTTAATGAATCGTTTGGTAAAAGTTCGTTTATAATCGTTTATTTGTTAATTGAATGAACATGAACAAAATTTTTTGTTCGTTTAATTTTTTGAACGAACATGAACACAAACCTCGTTCGTTATTTTACGTTTGTGAACGTCCAATTATATGTTCGTTTTTTTTTTTGGAACGGCGATTTTATTAGAAACAAAAACTAGCAAGGAGCTAGATTACAAAACAATAATATAGGGGATTCGTATAATATACTCTTCGTAAAATAGGCAAACTTAGACAAAAAACATATAAAAAGAAACATTGCAATATTCTATATATTATGCTTGTTTTTATGTATTCATTGATTTGCATTGGTTTATGTTCGTTTAACACCAAAATGAACGAACATAAACAAACATGAACAATCCTATTTTCTTAACCAACGAACATCAACAATAAATTCCGTCCGTTTAAGCGTTTATTTTCGTTTATTTGTCCGGCTAAAATTACACGAATGAACACGAATAAGCCTTCGTTCGTATTCGTCCGGTTCGTTTAAAGCCCTAGTAACGAGGACTAAACATGAAATCCGGCTAAAATACAGGGACTAACGGTGTAATTTAGTCTAGAAAGAAAGATATATCCCCTTGTTCTAACTAGGGGTGACAATTCGGCTCGGGTTCGGGTTGGAAGGTTGGCGGATCAGAAAATCCTAACCCGAACCCGACCCGTTTAAATAATCAGGTCAACTATGCCAACCCTAACCCGTTTACACATAACCTGAACACGACTGTGGTATATGTAATGGGTTGGTGGGTTGAATAGGTTAAACGAGTTTCAGACACATTACACAGGTTAAACGGGTTTGTGGGTCGACCCGTTTAACAAATTTAACCCGTATAATAAAATATATATAATTTGTATTTAAGAAAAGAAAATTTTAACGGGTTAGCAAGTCGACCCGCTTAACTTATTCCCAACCCGAACCTGACCTGTTTAATACACGGACAAGATGGGTATCACTTTAAATGTGTGAGGTCTCAAGTTCAATTCCTGCTAGGTGCAAATAATTTTGAAGTGGTCGCGCCAACCTCCTGAAAAAGAAGGACTTTACCTGGTTTGAATCTGTGTGGCGGTGGATTCAAACCCCGTGAATTAGTCGGCTAAAAGATCGGAAACCATGGTTAGCCAAAAAGATGGGTAGATCCGAACACGACTAGAAATTTTTGTAGGTTCAACCCGAACCTAATAATTTTCGTGTCGTTTGAATTAACACTAGTTGTTGTTGTTTTTATCAAAGGTTTTGCTAGACAATGCCCATTGCGCAATAATTAAGCCAAATTAAATAATTTATTATTTATATATTTAAAATAATTAAATATCTAATGCACAATAAATAAACATACAAATTACTTTAAATAACATATATGTTCTATATTTAAAATAATTACATTTATCTTAATTAATTATTATGTTAATCATTTCCCAAGTTTAGCAAAACCCTGTTATGGCTGACGGTACTTTTCATGTACAGTACTCTTTCAGAGATATTTGATGTTAAATGGTTTATTTCACGTTTATCAAAAGATGTAAAAGTTATAAAAGAGCTTCCACGCAAGGAAGGGAAAGTTTGGATTCCGTATAAT
>BQNB010127559.1:5983-19422 GCA_026074375.1 Tanacetum coccineum
AAATTTGGAGAGCTATTGTCATCTTGAAAGTAGGTGTTTCATGCTCACATTAAAAAAAGAAGGTTGATGAAAGCTATACGTTTTCTATGTTATGCAAACTATCTACCAGCATGAAATTGTGTGTGATATACCCGACCAAACTTCTTTCTCAAGTTTACAGAGAGAAGAAAAACACGACGTTATCCATATCTACCGCTTTTGTTTCGTTTTTTCTCTCTTCCAAACAATTACAGTGCCACCAAAATCAGAGGATGCTAACAGATTCTCACCATGATTCCATGCAACTGCGATCACCGGGTATCCATGTCCCTGTACTTGCAACAAACAATAAAAAATGTTGGTTTATACCAGCTAGTCCTAAAATTCTTTTGTATGTGTCATGTCCAGAGTTTTGTCCCATGAAAAATTCATCTTCTGAGTTAGAACGTGTTTTAAGTTTGGCTAATAATCAACCATTCGCTAAAGACAAAAATTTGTGACTAATGAAGATAAACATGTATTCTAATTTAGAATCTTCTTGAAACAAAAGATGCAAAGCAACGAGTATAGATCTTGAGACAACACATTTTATATGGGATGGTGAAGAAACAAACCTGTAGCTTGTTCACACATGTATTCTTGGGCCAAGTTAAATCATAGAAATAGACGGGTGCATCCTCACTTCCAATAACTTCACAATCAACAGAAAACCCTTGTATCAGTGAACAGTCATAGACATATTGTCAGCTTTAATCGATTTAACAACTAATTCTTGATTTAAATTCAATTAAACCATAAATTGAGAAATTACCTCCATCGAATGATGACTCTTTGATCATAATATAAGGAAAACATAAAAGTTAATTAAAACCCCCAAAAATAATAAAATTAAAAACCCTAAAAAAATGAGATCAATCAAAAGATAAATCTTACCAAAACAAAGAATCTAATTTCATTTGACCAACAAATAACCTTAATCGTTTTGATAATTTATTCATGATCAATCGTCTAATTTTGGGGTTTTGTTTTATTAGGGTTTGATATAAATCTTGTGTGTGTACATGGGGTCAATGTTTGTGTGTGTGGGGTGAGGGGGAGGGTGGTGGTGGTGGTGGTGATGATGAAGAATGATCTGTGTTTCTTTATTTGTGTTTGTGTGTGTTTTTGATAAATCTGTGCTAATTTTGGGGATAAAACTAGATGAATCCATTGTGAATTTGTCTACAAATGTATAAGTAAACCAATGTAAAAAGACTAAAACCCCTTGTCGCCCTAAGTTAAGTCGCCCATAAGGACAAGTTGCCCAAATTATACATTTTGTACTTTAATAATAAAATATGGGACACATGGCGTGTTGTGGTGAGGTTGCCCCATCGCACAATCGCCCCGGACTCTTTTGGCTTAAAAATATTTTTTGGGGGAGAAGGTGACTAGCACCCTTGAACTCGGACCTTTTTGGGAATTTTCCCTTTATTTAATTGCTTTTGAATCTTTTTGTTTTCATTAGTATCAAGTTTTAAATTTGCAATTAAATTAGCAAGCACAACACGCTCATCATCACATTCTTCAACATTTTGGTCAGCCTGATTATCATTATCACACATGTTTGATGAATCAGGAATGACATTACTATCATCCTTTTCCACTATATGTGTGTCATTAATGAATTTTTAGTCCTTTAGCATGTAAGGAGAAACTAGTATGCGAAATAACTCAACTCTTTATTTAATAATATTGCTCTGTTTACAGATAATAAAATGTTTGTTTTTAAAACATAGTTTATTTATATAAAATTATCAGTTTCACAATGATTTAATCTATATTTTAATTGCACATGAATTATGTAAGTGGATGAATGCACTATGTTACCGAACAGCACAATAAACAAATCCTAAAAATAAATTTAGACAAATCGCTCGAATATCACGTAATATTTTAAATTGAGTCAATGCTTGTTTACTTTAAGGATGATCCTCGAAAAGATATAATCACATTATCTAATTGTAACAAACCCCTGAAATGATTTATTAATGTGTGTGCCAGCGAATTAGGAGGGAACGATTATCTTTTACGTAGTATATAATAGAAGAATTTACAAAACAATCTTATTGAAAAAAAATGGGTCAATAAGGTGGCTCTATTTTGACAATTAACAAAATCGAGCATAGAAAAAAATATAAAAATATAGATTTTAAATTTGTGAAAACAAAAACTTTAAAAAAAAGTAATTAAATAAACTTTATTGCTTGAATTTTAAATAAATTATAGAGTAAATTGCATAAATTGTCCCTAAAGTTAGCCAAATTGCAGGTTTCGTCTCAAATAGTTTAAAAGTGCAGAGATCGTCCCGGTAGGAAAACATTTGGTGCAAGTATCGTCTTCGCAGGGACCATACTTGCACCAAAGGTTTCCCCACAGGGATGATCCTTGCACTTTCGTAAAGTTTGGACGAAACATCAATTTGACCAAACGTTAAGGACGATTTATGCAATTTACTCTAAATTATATGAAGTTAAACGTAAACTTATAAGTTTTCACGTTTTTTTTTTTTATAATTTTTAAACAATAAAACAAATTTCACGTTAACATAAACCCCTAAACTTTATATTTTAAAAATACGACATATATGTTATTCTAAAAATACAACATATACGCACCGGATTATAAATATCGCACGAGTTTTGTATGTAAATATATATATGATGATGTATGTATAAGAACAACTCATGTTATTCCTTTTATGAGTTTAACCTCTCGCATACTGGTTTTTGAAAATTAAATACGATAAATTAAATTATAGGAGAAATAATAAGTATCAAATATTAGTATGGAGTTACTGTGATATAAAATAAATATAACATGTAATACATATTTAAAGTTTTATAATATTGACAAATGGGAGAAAATATTTTTTTAAAAACGGTTGGTAAGAAATATGCGATATTTAATCTATACAATCTCTTTATGTTTTTGGTGATGACAAACATGTAACTTAAAACACATAACGTAAAATGCTTTAAGTACTCGTAATCACTGATCATCAATTCGTCAACATCCTTTCGACGTCTCTATTTCTTCCAACAATAAATTAAGTTTCGCACCCGACGTAAAATCACTAAAGGTATGAACTAACAAACTTTAATTGTTGAATGATCAAAGAAATTTTTTACGTTTTCCAACCTTACATTTATAAAAATGGGACAAACATTTTTAAAATATATACACAACATTTTTGTGATTATAAATAATGTTTTTTTCAAAATAAATTATTTTGAATTCAAATTTCCACCTAGAAACGCTAGAAGTTCAGAAAAACCTTCCCACAAAAGGACAAAAATGAAGCTCTGAAAAATGGGCGGGACCCCTTAATTAATAAAGGGGACCTGGCCATAATTAAGAGGACGTCCTTTATAATTAAGGGGTCGCCCAAATAAAAAAATCAATATTTTTGCCTATAAATAGGGATTGTTTTCCACATATTTTTTTTTCACCATCTTTGTACACAGTTTTTTGCTCTGACAAAAACCGCTTTCAAACCATTTCTTTGATCACCTTAACTTATTATAAGTTTTTGTTTAAAATTTATCCAATCATTCATTCATTCTGTGCAAGAGAAGAACTTCGTTTATCGTCCATGTTACGAAGTTATGTAGTTAGAGCATCGGGACATGTTTTTACATTCACAATGTAAGATCGAGTCCTATGTAGATTCCAATCTTGGTTAAGTATAGTTAGATCGGGTGATCTTTAGATGTAGTGTTTAAAGGTATAATCAAGTAGTGTGAGGTTGTGAAGAAGTGAAGGCGTGGAAAGTTGTAAAGTAGTGTGAGGTTGTGAAGAAGTTGTGTAGTCGTGATCAATTCAGAAGCTAAGTTGCGTAGTGAATTTGTGAAGTAGTCGTGAAGTTGTGAAGATCGTGAATGTGGTGTATAGATTAGATTCAACCTAAGAATAGAACTCGATATTTAGCTTTGTTCTAAATCGGTGTAAGCAACGATGTGGTACGGTTTTCCCGCCATAAGGGAGCTTTTTGAACTAGTGAAGAAACTCTCGAGTTGGGTACCGGGGAGTGCGAGTAGTAGAAGATGGTGCTTCGTGATCGAACCACTATAAATCATCGTGTCCGGTTTGCATTTCCTTTTACATAAATCTTCTTTACTTTTATGCTCGCATTCACCGCTTAATTTTTATACTGTAATTGTGTGATGTATGAATATATAGTTTTAATTATTTTATGTCATGAATAAATGTGAATAAGTGTGTTTGGTTTAATTGTTGTAAAAGATGTATTACAATTTTATATAACTCGAGTATGAACATTCTCATATGTGTCACGCTTATCGGTAATATGATACAAAAACATTTAAGATTTTAAATGGAAACGTCAAAAAAACCCCCCCCCCCCCCCCTTCTACGATTTCCCACAATTGGTATCAGAAGCCACGACCTGCCTAATTTTCAAAAACCAAATAGTTTAAAAAAATTGGTTATGATCCATTATCCAAATTACCCATTAAGGGGACTTAAAATGAAAAGTTTTTTGTTGATTAACTTGTATTAGTTTTCTTGATGTTATTCACTAATTTATACTAGCTCGAGATAAAAAATGATAGCTTAAAATAAGTGTTATTATGTTCGGTATCAATTCAGAAAGTTTTGTACACCTTTTCCGCAAAGAAAAAACAATTTTTACAAAAAATCATAATTTTGAGTATCAGTGGGCGGCCCCCTTAATTCCTGGGCGGCCCCCTTAATTTTAAGGGGACCACCTGTCTGATTCGGCAGTTTTTCAGAAACTTTAAAAAATCATATAAAATCAACCGTAAGTCCGTAGAAGTCGTGCCAACCCGCCAATTTCTAAGGGAGAATCGAATCGACTTTCATATAAAAAATACTCCAAGTAATTTATTTCAAACTTAATGTAGTTAGAAAGGTAAAATACTACTTAATGTCCAAAACGTTGAGTCTCGTTTTAACGTAAAACTTGTATTTTGTCTTTTCCTTTCGAGTCGGACATTTCTAGTCGATATATCTTTGAAAAATGGTGTAATTAACTTTTCAAAAATATTAAACTTGATTTTTGAAATGGGGAGGAAAGTATTTTATTTTCAAATAAAACCGAGCTATGTATACGTTGTTGTATCTAATACATAAAACGACGATAAGTACTTTTATGTGTTATGCTATGTGATTATATGCACTTCTTTTGTGTCCTAAGTCAATGTTAATAAAAATTATTAATTGATTGTTGTTAGTTCATTGACTAATAGAATATCAAGCACAAGATGTCATGTACACTATTTCGTTTTGTGGCTAAGTTTTTCGAATGTATGCCTAACTAAATCTTATGCTAGATTGTTTGCATTAGATTACGGAAAATGCACTTGCATTGCATATAGGCATAGATCACTTAATTTACAAATGTCACGTAAACATCTTGTAAATCTTTTCGATTATAGGAATATACTTATGAATAAAAGTTCAATAACTTATCAAGTATATTATTAAATATGATTAAAACTAGTCACCTAAATATTTCCAACGATTTAATCTATTTTCAGCAACACGTTTAATTATTTTTAACAACTTGCTTTGTTTGACATTGGGATAATTAAACAAAAGAAAAGATTGTATTAATACATCAGTAACTAAGAAAAAGAAAATGCTTGTGCTTGCATGGTTCTAACATACACACATAATTATATTTTTCTAAAAACATATAGTATTTTACAAAATATGTGTGTTGTATAAAAATTGTTAGAAAACTCATATATATACTCATAAAATGTCAAAAACAATGTATATTATACTTAACAACAAATATTTTTTTCGCACAAGTAAAATTTACGACAATCTTGAAAAATAAAATTAACTTATCATTATTCATCACCTCGTCTACAACTAATTTTTGGTTTTAAATGAACACACTATTTAAATGGTTATTTATTTTTACTTTTAAATGCGTGTTCCGTGGGGTCAAAAAGATTTTGAGAACTACCATTCATTATTCAAACAATGATTGATAACTTATTGAATCTATTGACAAGTTTTCGTTATAACATGAAATTAGATTTCTTATTTGTATTACTTCAAGACTACATCCCCCAAAAAAATTTTTTTTAATATAGAGATATTATCTTGGATCTACATACTCAATCACCACTAGATTGATATGAAAATAATTACATCATTTTCTAGATGAAAGAATATGCTCGGATCATAAATCCACTTTTGTTGATGATTCATATTGAGTCTACTTGTCCAATGGTTATGTTCCAAATATTAGTCTAATATGTTTAATACATGCATAAAACACATAATTAAGTAGGATTGACAAATTGGATATTTCGTCCGAAATATTCAAGAAGTTTACATTGCAATGCAATTGCTAAATGTGTCATTTTCGAAAAACCAAACACGAGCAAATTTTACAACATATGTAATCTTTGCTCATACAACTTAAAAGCACAACTTAAAACTCATATTCATATTTGACTAAATCTTAAATAAGAATGATTATATCCTTATTTATTCACTTTAGGATAACATGATGTATGGGAAACATTATGTTTAAGAATTTATGAACTTATCAAAATTAAATGAGTTAAAAAGATAATATATATCCTATGCATTTATTTTCTTCGTGAGCATTAAATGAATGTGTTTATAAGAAAATACAATTACATATAATTTACATTAAAAAATAAGTTATAAAATTGAAAAATAACAAGTGAACCAATATGTAATCAATGCAAAAACAAGTAAAAATACATTTATTTAAATACATATTTAATTATGGCTATAAACTATGTAAAAAATCATAATTTAGAAAATCATATTTACATAAGAATAAAATATGTTTCCTTTTTAAATCAATTTATCATTAAAGAATCACAAACTCAATTAAGATAAATAATATTGATGAGATTCATTTCTCAAGACATGCAATGGAGCATTCTTAAAACATCTTACTTACACTTATCTAAGAATTCCACTCATCTTGATTAAGATTATGCGAACTAGGATTAAAGCATGTTAGTTGAGTCATGGTAGGCCCTCTATGAAAAGATAACACGGAATTTTATCTTTTGCTACATCCAATAGTCAAATATAAAGAATTCCAATTTTCGCCAACATGAGAATACTACTGAAGAATCTATCGCACTAGAAGTTTAATTTGACCTACCGTGAATTGCTTCCAAGGCGTGAATTTGGGTTCGGTGTATAACCCCGTAAAAATGGTCGTTTTAGCCTGAATTAAGCACCACTAGTATAGTCCATAACTCATTTCTCTAACTTGATTAAATGGCTTCCTTCCTAAATATGCCTAAGGATAGTATACATCGATAGAGTTTGTATATCATTAAGAGTGCACACTAAGCACATAGAAATTAGGTTTTTCCTTGGTCGATCTAGACACAATGCACCTCACATATGTGCTTTAATGTTTCAAGATGATTACTTGTTCACATGTAATGTAATTATATGTCTTCGTGATCTTGATGCTCAATGTTTAATTGCTTAGATATTAAATGCATGTCCACTATAAAGGCATTTGTCTTTTTCTAGCAATTTAGATAAAATATTTCTTAGTTTATCTAAATAACACATGCTCTAAATGCTAAATGCTAACATGTCTAACACTCCTCCAAGTAGGTTTGACAACTTAAATATTTCATCCGAAATATTCAAGTATCTTTAACTTGCGATCGCAAATGTTAAAGGTCATATCCGAAAGTTCATATTCAAGCCTTTTAACAACATATGTTAAAATGCTCTTCCTAAAGCTAAAAGCTTACATCAACCTTCGCGTGACAAAGGTCTTACGAGTTTCTACATAAGTGATTCGTAGCATCTTTAATATACACACCTTAAGACTAAGTACTTTCACTTCCGTTAGTCTTTTCCATTCCCTTAGGAATGATGAAACAAATCTCATAAACATGTCATTCTCATTTTAATAGTCTTGTTACTATTAAATACATTCCGATAAAATCTCGACAACTTTTAAACATCCATCCGAAATGTTTAAGCATTTTTAATTCGCGAAATGCAAATTAAAATGTCACACATTGTTCATGTCAAATTCGTTTCACAAAAACCTTAATCATGCCTCTATTATTATATAGATGGTTAATATCTTCCGTCCACATTTTCACTACCACCTTTAAGACAACCTCGTACCTCGTCGTGTGATTGTTCTATGAACATTCGCAATACTCGAGAAGAGCTACATAACTTCGCGGATGAAGTTCATCGTATGCTAACCGTCATCCATCATGACATTTATCAAGCTCCATCCTTTCCGTCCTTTATTTCTCCTTCATTTATTCTATTTATTCCACAACTTTATGTCCCGGATAAGCACTAATATAAGGGAAGGGAAAACACACATCTTCACATATATCCTTTAACCAAACACTCTCAAGAACTCACATAGGTGATCTTTATTTACTAGAAACCACAAGATACACTTCTACCTTATACTCAAACCTCATAACTATTATTCACTCTTGTTAGTGATCATTAGTTCTAGTACATCCCCAAATCACCAAAGTGAAATGAAAAACCAAGTCATCCTTACTACTATCAACCTCGATTCAACACCCTATCTTTCACAAGAAGATTCACCATTGTAATCATTCCCACAAGTGAAATTTCGTAAATTGAAATGCGTCTTATCCCAATCCCGACACTCAAAGCATGTGTGCCTATGTTGTCAAAAGTCAAGTGAATTTCGTAATGAAATGCGTCTCATCCAATCATTTCCACTTTTTAACAAGTGAAGAACACAAAGAAGATATACAATCTTCAAAGTGTTGTTGAGTCATCACAATAACGTGTCTTCCATTGGCCCATTTCCGCTTTTGGCAAGGAAGAACACAAAGAAGAATATACAACTTCATAATGGTTGTTTTGAGTCATCACATAACGTGTCTCCATTGATCCTTCCGTTTTTTTGGTAAGTGAAGAACACAAAGATGATATTAAACCTTCAAGTGTTGTTGAGTCATCACAATGCTCCACCATTTTTACATTTTCACCTTTGTTCATCAACATTAACAACCATCTCAAGAAAACAATCACCCCAATCAAGAATTACCAAATCCTTACATTAAGGACACTACCACATCACCACAAGTTGCCTCACATCCTCCATTTCCCATCCCACCTATCAATTCACATGTTACTCACACTCAATCTCCACCTCAAACACACACCACCTCCATCTCTAAGTAGATAAAGCCTAATTGATGACATTAATCAACTACAAGACCTATCAAGCCTCTTAGTCATGCATCTCTCCCAACAACAAAAAAACATTCTCTCATCACTTTACTCTCCAAACCTACCAAACACCCAACAAACCTATAATCAACACCTTCCCTTTCCATTCACGCTCATCCTTCTTCATGTATGTTTCCTCAACAAATCATCCTTAAGCTTACATATTTGGATTCGACCTAAAGTCATACGATAATGTTTATCCTTAAACACCCCAAACATAAAAAGCATACATAATGCTTAACAACGAAACCTTGAGGATTTAGGAATCTCTCAATACAACCATTAGTCTATTTAAATTCACATCATTATCTTGGTTAGATGATGATACCATAAGAAACGGTTGATCGATGTCTTAGCCCTAAGCAGTGTCGTCGAATCTTTATCATTGGTTCCGAAATATTTTCTGTCTTAAGCATTCATCATTTTTTTTTAGTTGTTGTCGTTAGTGAGCCACACTTTGAGTCTAGCCTAAAACATACATGATTTGTTCCCCACTAAGTGTCTTGCAAATATATCTATCATCATCATTATATTTATAGTATATATAAAGTGCATTTTTTTATATTTTTCTACTAACTTTGTTTTTGTAGCACTTTTTCGTTACTCGTTTCTTGTGCACCAATCAGGGGGAGCATTTGCAAATGGTCCCGAGCCATTACGTTTGCAACCGTTTAAGACATCTACACATTTTTTTATATGTGGTTTTCATCCTGTATTTTTTTTTTGTATGCGCGAAACAACCATTGATGTAGTTTAAGAGTTTTGCAACTAAGTGATCCCAAGATCCTCTTGAGTCAATGTTTCAAGGGATGTCATTGTTTTAAAAGGGATTGATAGAATCAAGACTTCACTTAGGATGATGCAAGCTCACCTCTTTGATTGAAGAGTTGAAGTGTAGTAAAAGTCTCGTCTTGGAGTCCACCTTTTTGTTTCGACAAAAGGGGGAGAAGAAGTGTAAACAAGTAACTTATACATTTTACTATGAGTTATAGTTTACATATTTTGTCATCATCAAAAAGGGGGAGATTGTTGGTAGAAATATTGCGATATTTAATCTATACATTCTCTTTATGTTATTTGGTGATGACAAAACATGATAAACTTTAACACATAACGTAAATGTGCTTAAGTTACCCGTAGTCACGTAATCATCAATTCGTTAACATCTTACGACGTCCAAGTTTTCTTCACAATTAATTTAAGGTCGCACCCACCGTAAATTACTAAAGGTATGAACTAACAAAACTTTTAATTTGTTGAATGTCAAAAAAAAAATTACTTTTCCAAACCTTACATTTCTATAAAATGGGAACAAACATTTTTTTTTTTTTACAATATATACAACACATTATTGTATATAAACGAAATGTTTTATTCAAAATAAATATTTTGAATTCAAATTTTTCCACCTAGAAACGGCTAGAAAGTTCCAGAAAAACCTTCCCCACAAAAGGACAAAAAATGAAGCGTCTGAAAAATGGGCACCCCCTTTAATTAATTAAGGGGACCGGCAATAATTAAGAGGACCGGCCATGATATAATTAAGGGGTTCGGCCAAATAAAAGAAAGTCAAATATTTTTTCCCTATAAATAGTGGACTGTTTTCATAGATTTTTTTTCACCTCTTTGTACACAGTTTTCTCTGATCAAAAACCTCCTTTCAAACCCTTTTCTTTGATCACTTAACTTATTATAAGTTTGTTTAAAATGTGATCCAATCATCCATTCATTCATGTGCAAGAGAAGAACTCTCGTTACGTCATGATACGAAGTTATGTAGTTTAGTGCATTCGTGACCATGTTTTACATTTCCCAATGTTTAGATCGAGTCTATGTTATTCAATCTAGGTAAGAATAGTCAGATCGTGGTGTGAACTTTGTATGTAGTGTTAGAATGGTATGATCTAAGTAGTGTGAGGTTGTGAAGAAGTGAAGGTGTGGAAAGTTGTGAAGTAGTGTGAGGGTGTGAAGAAGTTGTTGTATCTGATCAAGTCGTGAAGCTAAGTTGTGTAGTGAAGTTGTGAAGTAGTCGTGAAGTTGTGAAGTCGTGAACAAGTCGTGAAGTTGTGTTGTGATAGATTGGTTTTCTACTAAGATGATGAACTCGACTTTTAGCTTTTGTGTCGTAAAACGGTGTAAGCAACGTTTGTGTACGGTTTTTCTCCGCCCTAAGGGAGCTTGTTGACTAGGAAGGACACTCTCGAGTTGGGTACCCGAGAGTGGAGTAGGGCGAAGAGTGCTTCCGTGACCGAAACCACTAATAAATCTCCTGTCCTGTTTGCATTACCATTTACTTATCGCTTACTTTTATGCACGCATTTACCGCTTCATATTTATACTTGCAATTGTGTGATGTGTTGATTATATAGTTTTAATTATGTTTATGTCATGAATAAATGTGAATATTGTGTGTTGGTTTGAATTGTTGTAAATAGATGTATTACTGTGTGTATATAACTCGTATGAACATTCATCATATTGTGTCACACTTAATCGGTAATTTGATACGAAACATTTTAAGATTTTAAATGAAAACGTGAGTTACTGTGATATAAAAATAAATATAGCATGTAATACCTATTTAAAGTTTATATATTGACATTGGGAAAAATATTTTTTTAAAACTTTATGTTTTAACATCATCAATAGGCATTATATGCTATTAAACTCGCATATTCTGTCTCAACATTCATTTCAGTTAAACAAAGTTAAATCTTTCATCCAACAAAAATATTTACAAAATATTAATCGATATTAATACATAATGAAAAAGATTATGTAAAAATTCATGCATAATTATTAGTTGTACTAGTATCACAATTACAATACATTAGCACGGCAAATTTTTATATGCCACATTTAAACTAAAGTTTTAAAATAATTTTAATTCATGCGTGCACGAGACTTATAAAGAGTATTCACGTTAATAAACGTTTGCATTAATACAAATTAATTAAACTCATAAATTAGTATAATTAAATCTGATTTAATTTAATAAACTCAATGTTTCTTTTTAGTACGTTAAAGACTAAATGCAAAGGATATATAATCAGGGTTCTAAAAGACGCGTCATGGCGGCGCTAAAGCAGCGCTAAGGCGCGGCGTCTACGTTACAAAATAAACCAAGGCGTCGACTCTAGGCGTGACGTGAGCTAAAGCGTGAAAAGGCGAGCAAAGACACAAGGCGTGACGAGTTTTTTAAGTGTTTCGGAGATTTTCTAATATTTGAGATTTGAACTTGGATTTACTAATATTTTGGATTAAGACTTGAATTTAATAATATTTACCACTCATATAATTATAAAATATGATATAAATCCATAAATCTATAAATATTTTTTGCCGCCTTAAGTTACGCCTTAAAACACCATATCGTCACGCCTCACGTTAAAGCTTAAGGCTTGGCTATGCCCCACTCCTCACGCTATTTATAACCTTGTAAGTATATAATACTATCAGGATTATATAGTTTTCACGTGGTTCAGTTGGACCCCTTGGGTTGGACCTTGACTCCATAACCATACCAAATGAAACGGATTCAAATTTTCCAAACCAACAGCCACATTATGAAGGGACAGCCGACTACCAATTAAGTTCCCGTTTGTCGTGTTTAATCATTTACAACCCGAACCATGACGATCTTAAACATAAAAGCTAAATTTCCAAGAACATTTTAAGTTAAGACATGTAACCAGAAGAAAAACGACAAACATTAAAACATCAACTGAAATAAAGAAAACAAATCTAAAGAACACCAAGTTATAAGAAACGTTCTGTGTGAGTGCTGTTTGTCTCTAAATACTATATATGTGTCAAAAAGGGTTATGTTACAGAAAGAATATGTATATATGTATCTCATAAATCCCCTTTTCAATGGCGGCGATCAAATCCTTTTCCCAATCTTCCGATCTATTCCCCTTAATCCTTGGTGTTTGAAATCATTATAACCCCTGAAATTGGGATCAGTCATTTAATTGATGAATCTCATATCGAGCGTGTTAGGCGTCTTTCTCATCCTGGGACCTTAGGGTTTAGATTCGATTGTCCTTTCTTATTTATTTTATATTTCCTTTTTCCTTATTTTATATATCGCTTTAGACATGGGGTTTCGTTTCCAGAACTCCCTTCAATCCAAAATCGACCAAACCTCCAAGATCTCGAAGTCGGTGTTC
>BQNB010127560.1:6497-16583 GCA_026074375.1 Tanacetum coccineum
CTCTATATAGACACCATGTGTTGTGATGATATCCATTCTTGTTTACGCCTTGCGTTTCCGCCTTGGCGGGGTGTGACAGATTTTATGGCATGGTGAACTGTACCAAAAGACTGACCATGTATTTACTGTTATCGAAGTTATAAGGATGGTAAGGTTAGGTACTCGTTCCCATGATCCTGCCAGAACCGGAGGGATCTAATGTGATTAAAATATGTAATGTGATCATATTTCTCAAGTGTATACTCCACCAACATGTGCTAAACAGTTTCGAATACCGATGCACATGTTGAGGGGGAGCTTTTCTGAAAAGCAAAAACAATCGGGTACTAAACACTTTGATAGTTTTATCATAAGTACCTGATTGAGTTTTTCAACAGTGATTTTATGGCAAGGTGAACTGTACCAAAAGACTGACCATGTATTTACTGTTATCGAAGTTATAAGGATGGTAAGGTTAGGTACTCGTTCCCATGATCCTGCCAGAACCGGAGGGATCTACCCAGGGACTATCCACTAGTTAGTGTAGAAGTCCTTAGGTATGATAAAAAGGAGTAAATGTGAGGAAAAGGGAATAGTGCCGACTGAGATGGAGCTAGTACTTGAATAAACCCAACAAGGTTCTAGTCATGAAATCTTGGTAAGCACTAAAGGGGTTGAAGAATGAAAAAGAATTGTACGGATAAAGGGTGTAAAGAAAGAAGCCCTCCATACACTTAGGCAGAAACCGGGTCAATACATATGCTGTCAAAATCACTAAAATGATTGCTGACATTGAAGTGACATCATGGACCCAGTGATGCAATGCACAACCCTCCCAAGCCACTCAGAATCTCTCAAAAGATTTCTGTTTCATTTCTCACGGAGACTAAACATGTAATCTACTGACTCACTCACTCCGAGTAAGTCGGTATTGAAAAGGTGGCAGTCAGCTCCAGCCTCCGATCACTAAAATCAAAACGCACTTTTGAGTCTAGAGCCAAGAGATCATCAATTAATCTCGTTAGGACAATTCCAATTTACTTGTTATTCACACACTGTGATTACAAGTTTTATCATAAGAGTCCTACGCATTATCCTTGTGATTTTGCCAGAACATCCGAGTGATACGTAAGTATCCACAGTGAAGATGGAAATCCTGCTTGAGCCAACTTCAAACAAGCTCATGGTAGGTGACTTGTGAGATCCTTAATGGATCAAACTTGTGAAAACTGGAAAACAACAACGGTGCGATTCTACATGAATCAAACTTGTTCCAGTATACGAATTGACGGTTATTGGACTTTGGAAAACAAATAAAACTTTTGATGTGTTACAAAACTCTTTTGCAAACTATCGCATCGATTGTTTTTACAAATCAATTTCCTATTATTGCTAACTGTTTTATTACAGGATCATTTAAAGATGGAAATGGAGATACCCTGTTCTAGCATAATCAAGTTCATAACCGCGTGCTCATACTCAAATGACACATTCGAAGATATCATGAAAGCTCAAGTATCTGTTTTTAAAGCTTCCGTAACTCTGAATATTCAAGCTTTCAAGATCAAGAAAAGTGTGAGCATATCATTCAGAATGACACAAGTTCACAAGACGGCAAAAGATCACATGATGATGATTAGAGATTATGATTGGATGATGATCTCAAAGAAGCTCAAAGATCACATACAAGTCAAGCTAAAGCCTAAAAGTCTAAAGTTCACTACTTCAGATTCACAAGATACAGATCAATGAAATCAAACGTCTACGAGCTATACATAAGATCAATCTGAAGATTGAAGAGCTTAAGTTTAGTATTTTTAGGGGTGACCTCCCTTAGGGGGAGATTGTTAGATATTAGAAAAAGACTCGGTCACCCAGTGTATTTTACTGTTCATTATAGCTCGTAGTTTAATAGGTAAACGTATAACTTTCAATATTGAACCGGATACTAATACCCGGTGAATTGTAAGAACTATAAATACCTCTTTCAACTTTGGAAGAGGTAAGCTTCTATTCATTTTACACACACTCTTAAGTGTGTTTTTATTAGTTTCTCTCTCAACCATTCTCTCTCTAACTTTCTCTCTCTATATCTCTCTAGATCTATAAATGTTTGTGTGAATTTGGGATCCCACACAGGTTGTCATAAAAATCTAGAGATGGTTATCTAATGGTGTATCGTATCTTACCACTATGAATCACTTTAAACCTGCTTTTTTATAATAAAATAAAATCTATTTAACCACTCAACAATTTTCATATCCTATTTGCATAGGCCATTTAAATATATTCTATTTATAAAGATCATTTTAAACACAGTTTTTCCCAAACATTAACACAAAACTTCAAAAGGGCTTTTATAACTAGACATTAATTATAAAATATGTTACTCAAACAAAAGTCACCATAATACCAAAAGGGATCGTAAAACAACGTACAGACTCTAACACAATTCTATTGTTTGAAAACAAAATAAAACACCAGGAACCATGTACTCAAAATAAAATCAAACGAACTCGTACAAGAAAACTCATGCAAGACATTACATACCCAAAACAAAATGCAAGGTCTTATCCAAAATAACGATCAACAGAGCAAACCTAAAAGGATCGATACTAACACGTCGCCGACGGGTTACAAAAACCAAATGATATACAAAGAAGGGAGTAATGATCCACACTAATATGTTAGGAACAATTAGTGCTTATAAGAACCCTTTGATACTCATACGAGTAATCAATGCAACGAAAGAACTTACGAAACGCGCCTATATCCGAAAGAGCAGATCCGAACAACCAATATACATCAAGACATCGAATAGGAAAAATCAAGTATCCATAATAACATAGTACGATGAAGGGATGCTAAGCTTAGACTTAGGAAATCTGAACAAACAACCGAGCAAACGAGCAACCTCTATAATAGTAATATTAGGTATCCGCAAATACTAGATAGAAGGGAAAACTTACTATCTATACAACTCAACTTAACATATTCTCCAATTAGAGTAACGGAATAATTCTCTACCCACACCACCATCCTTATCATGAATACACATATATAAAAAAAACATATTACACTACCACCTTACAACCAAACACAAATAAATGCCAATCATGTCACAGGAAAACAAACAAGTCTAACGTGTGTGAGGCCTTAATAATTATGTTTGGCCACCATCATTATAAGTGCCGTCCATTCACACGTGTTACTTACTATCCAAGATCATACCATTTCAAACATAATCACATATAAGCACATATACCATATGCACATCTAAACACTCCAACTTAACACAAACATAATAAAAGATTCTCCATCAGAATAACTACTTACTTATATCAAATTGAAAACGAAAACAGACATAAAGGAACGAAAAGTCTCGCAACGACTTCCAAAATACGAAATATCCGAAAGAAATAATCAATAACAACATGACGAGTAAAGGACGGGATAACTTATGCTGGGCCTCGCTTAGGTTTGACATCTGCCTCCGCAAGAATCAACCCGAGCTCCGCGGGTCCCACCTTATTACAAGCGATCCAACCAAACGATCAACTATATCCTATCGTCCTTTCTCCTTCGATTCCATAAGAGGCTCCTTATAACGCTTAAGTTCAGTTGGGAAAATGGTTCCCCAACTAGACTTCTTACGGGTAAGGGAAAAACATAACTAAAATACTATGAAAGTAATATATATCATATCAGATAATGAGAGGCAAAATAACAAAAATGACAACTTAGCAAAAACGAAATAATCTAGCTATTAAAAATAGAGGGAAGCATAGCAGTTATAGCATTAAACACTTCAAACCCTAAATGCATCTACCATGAAGGACCCCTAGGTTATAGTCTTGAGGCTCAACCGCACCACTTCTCTATAACCAGATGGAACCTGATAACCAATCTTCACAACAAAACAACCCCGCCAAGGCGAAAACACGAGCGTAACTCATGTATATTCATCACAAAACACAATGGCGTCTATACAAAGAATTCTATAAAAGATAAATAATAAAGCAGAGAAGACACCAAAGTGTCCTAGGACAATACCCATGAACAAAAACCAAAAGGCGTCTTTATTGATGAAACAAAAGTTGCTCGCCAATAGAAAAGACATGCAACAATTGATCCATAATCCAAACAATGGTAAACTCAAGACCTAAGTAGCAATAAACTTCCAGTTGACAACATACGGTTCTCTTTTCCTAGCCGAGCTTCTCATCTATCGTATTGCACTATGATGCGAGATAGCACTCTAAAATGATGCTCTATCAAAGAGACTTTACAAGTCAACATAATGTTGGTGAGATTCATAGGTTTAACTCGCTTTGAAAATCACTGTGATAAGTAAAACATAGCATAGCAGGACATACAACAATCTATCATACAAGCTAACATGCAATCACATCAATCCACATTAAGACGTTCACGCTCAATGATCACAAACATAGAAACAAAACGTACAACAATAAGACGATCACGCTCACTATCAACAAGCCACAACAATGAGACGACACAGGCTCACTACTAACAATCCACGTAAATGAGACTGTCACGCTCACTACTAACAATCCACCAATGCCTTGAGACAGTCATGCTCAAGCACAACAATCTATATCACATTAGCAAGTAGCACATAACATACAATAGTCTCGTATAGCCTATGCCTCATTTAAAATACATTATCATAGTAACTAAAATATTTAATACTTATAGCATCATTTTCACCCTAAGAAAACATAAGAAAAAAGGGCTATGAAACTCACCTGATGCTTTGCAGCTTCCACAAACACTAGCACAAATTCTAAATAATCCAAAACAAACACGTGTTACATGCGACCAAGCCAATTGCTTATGCCCTTGTAACAATCATATGATGGATGTCTAAGGTGTTTAATTACCCTCATGGGTCACCACGACACCATGCCCAACCTTAACCAACATGTTTACACACTTTTCTAAAGTCTTACAATTTACCCGAAAACGTAAAATTTTGACCTCACTTTACCATTCTCTAAACCATACCTACTGAGCTTTATAAATTTTACCAAAAATCACAGGTTCAATACCATGAGTCTACTAACTCTAAGATTTTTCCACTAATTTATTTCCACTCTTAAGTGCCCCAAATAAAATCAAACTTTTAACTACTCAGTTTCGGATCTGATCGCACACTAAAAAGTTTGGACCTAAAAACCATACTTATACTCCAAATCAGAAGCTCTACTTTGGGGGATTTTTAATAGACACATAGAACTAAAATCCTATAGGTTGGATAATCCTAATTCAAATTTTAAGTGGGGGTTTTAAACCTCGTAATCTGACCTAAATCTGACCCGAATTTACTTCTTTGATAACTTTTCTCGTAACCAACATTTGAATGACTTTCCTACCTTAAAAACTTTCGAGGCCGGATGTTCTGGAAACTAGACTCTCCGAGCTACATCATAGACACCGGAAACTTGACAAAAGCTGTTACCATCAATGAGATAAAAGCCGAACAACACAGCCCTAAATTCTGCACCAATCTAAATCAAGTTCTAACGCGATTTAAACCCTAACGAATACACCCATATGATCCTAATTAAACCCTAAACACTTCTAATTAAGTTTAACATCATTAATTTAAAGATTTTATGAAACCCTAATTTATCCATCACTTTATTGTTACATGAATTAAAAAAAATTAAAACAATTAAAGTTTATGAATATACCTAAAACCTTCGATTAATTATCACGAACCACCACTTGAATCTTGAATTAAAAAAATCTTTTTTTTTCTCTGCTTTTGCTTTGTTCGACTGATTTTATAAAAAAAAGGGAGGAGACTTTGTATTTATAGTGAATACAAGAGAGTTTGGATAATTTCCTAATTCTAATCCCACTTATACCAAAATTTAGTTTTCTTCCCTTTTTTTCTCCTCCAAATCGGCCCAACCAACTATCCCTTAATTAATTTAATAAATTTTTTATTTATTTATTTTTTTACAAAATTTTGTCCATAATACATATATATATATATATATATATGTTATATATATATATATATATATATTTTATTTAATTATTATCAATTACACAAAAACCCTTTAATTTTGTTATTTTTATAAAAACCTTTATTTATTTAGAAATCATTCTAAATAAAACTAGTTTTAAATACTTAAAAATAAATTCACTTCATACTTTATTTTTTTAACTTAATAACGCTAAAATCTATTAACTAAATTTCTAAACTAAATTCTATTATCGCGAATTCCTATTATCCAAATACGTATACATATACATATAAATACATACACACATAAAATTTTACCATCATTTTCATTGTCACTAAAATGTGAACATAATGAAATATCCAAAGCAACCATAACTTCAATCACCATTCCAATCTCATTGAGATGATCACACTCAATAGATTGACTACCAATTTCCCACATAATCCACATAAACGCATATAAATACATATAATCACATACATCATATATTGCAACAGATTCACAAGTCAACACTAACGGTTTGACTAACCTGCACAAATCATGGTTGTCACACCAGGGATGGTGGATCCGTCTGCCTATTTAGGTGGATCCGTGGGTCGCACGGGACAATATCAAAATTGTTAAAAATCTTTTCAAATATTTTAAAATCTTTTGCTTAAATCCTTAATGTACTTATAAAATCTGATTAGATTTTTTTCTAGAAGGAAATCAATCTTAACATTAAAATGGTAAGATTTGCTAGATATAAAAATATCTTGTAAGATTTGTTTCCAAAAATGGTTAAACAAGAATAATTAGTTTTGTCTTTATTCTCTAATTATTTTGTCCTGTTATCTAATATGGCTAGACATGTTTTGATCTTCCAAGATTGTTTCCTAATATGGAAGATCTTGTCTAGTTAAGTTAGTGATTAATATTGTCCTATTGTCTAAATGATTAATCAATATAGTTTTTAAATTGGTTATCATAATGAACTAACAAACATATACATACCTTTTTGTTAAAGGCATAAGCGTAACCGAGACGTCGAAAGGTGTTGATGAAGGAATGGCGTTGATGAGGTTGTGATCAACCGTAACTGCCACATTTTTACGTTATGTATTAACAAGTAACTTGTTTTTCATTATTAAAACCAAATGACTTTTTTAGTTTAAATATCGTAATATTTACACTAACAATCTCCCCCTTTTTGGATGATACAAATATTAAACACTTGTAACCAATAAAATTTAAAATTTATTCGTTTACACTTCCTTCTCCCCTTTTTGTCGAAACAAAAAGTTTTATGCTCCAATCCTTTGATCCTTCTCTGTTAACACTCTTCCATCCCTAGAAGGGCATGTCCTTGGAGTTGAACTTTGTTTCTCCTCAGAAAGGCGAGCTTGTATCATCCCTAGTGAACTTATACTTCAATCTTCATCTTCTAAGCAACTTTGAGCTATCTATATTGATGCCCTCGAGCTCCCCCTAGCTCCTTGCACTCCTATGATTATTGACCTTGGTTGCTAATAAATCCATGGATCAAATTTCTTACAAAGACTTAACCTACATCAAGGGTTAGTTATGTGCAACATAATATATATATATATATATATATATATATATATATATATATTATATATATATATATTATATATATAATATTATATAATATATATAAGTATATATATATAAATATTATATATATATATATCCCTAGCAATAAGAGAAATATATGATAAATGCGTGTATGCTTCTTCTTGACGAATGCTCCCCCGTATTCGAGGCATCAAGGTATTATCAAAAACCGGACAAAAAAATGTTAGTGCGAAACTAGATACTCCATTGGATGAGTATGTGCAACTAAATGTATACAAGATGCACTCTCTAAGTGCTTGTCGGAAGCTCCCCTTTGTTTGGGACACCACGTAATTGAGTTATGGAAGTGTACTACAAAACAAAGTTAGTAGACAAGCGCACATATACATAATAACAGTAATAGTTATGTATGTAACAAAAATAGATATAGGAGAATAGTATTTTGATCCTAAGATTTAAGATAATGTTTAGGAGCAAGTAGCATAATTATAGATAAAGTGCTAAAAGTTAAAAATTAAGAAATTCTGAATATTGGCTTCTGCTAGGGACTGATCTACCAAAAGCACTGATGGATCTATCATTCTTGGATCCATTGGTCGTAGAGATCCTCAAAAATAGGCAGAACCCAGTTTTGTAGCCATAATCCAAAGCACTTAGCATGTAAACACTTAGATCATGAACAATAGCAAGTAAGGATCCAAAAAGGATAACATACCAAGTCATAAAGATGTTAAGCATTATGATAGCAAGTGTCAAAAATAATAATCTCACCTATTAAGATAGCAAAATTATTAATTATGATATCAAAAGTACATATAGTAAGAATACATATAGTAACAGAAATCATAAAAGAGATCATGAAAGCAAGATTACATACAGTAATATACTATCGGGGAACATGGTATGCATGTCTTAGGTATAAGTACTCTAAATTATGACATTTTCAAGAAATGTTGGAAACTAGACACATGCAATTCTATTTAAAAAAAACCTAGATAAAAAGAACCAAGACACATGCTCGATGACTAAGACTCAATTGACACTAAATTTATCCAACCAATCACACAACTTTAATAAACGGGAACATAATTCGTTTATAGTTTGACACACCGTTGTTATAAGAATGACTTCATCCAAGATGTCATTCGGATAAGGAGTACTATCGTTTTTAGGAATGACATGTGTCTAATAAATCATTATCTACCAAAGATGATGATTTGAGTTCGGATAGACTTTCATCAAGGGTTGTAATGAGAGATTCCTAAATCCTCATGGTTTCTTTGCTAAGCATTATGTATGCTTTTCATGTGTAAGGTTCTAGGAAAAACATTATTGTAAGACTTTGGGTCGAACTAAATGTTGATGATAAGGGTGATGTGGAAAAACATGATTTGAATACGTAGTGTGCTTGATTTGTTGAGAAGACATAATCTAAGTATGTTCTTAGAAGAGTAATAATAATAATAGTAAAATAAAAATTATGACATGTAAAAGTAAATTGATGTCAATGATATTTCAATACGTCATGTCAACATATATACTCGAAAATAGTTATATTATAACAAGAATAAATATAGTGAACAATGGATTTTTTGGTCGTTCAATATACATCTTGTGTTATTGATCTATGAAGTAACACGCCCCGGACCCTTATTCCGCTGCGACCCAATTTGGGGGTCTTACAAATACTGTTTAGAATAATATATCGTTTGCACTAACGATGACAAGAGTGATTGGGTTGCATGTGATTTTAGTGTAACAAGTGCATTGTTGGTTGTCAATGTTGACGAACAAAGGTGGATATGTGAGACGAGGTGGTAGTTCTTTCATAGTGAAAAAAATGAAAGTCACAACAATGTGATGACTCAATAACACTTGAAGATTGAATATCTTCTTTATGTTCTTCACTTGCTAGTAAGTGGAAACAAACTAAAACACCCAATTGTGGAAAAAAATAAAAGGATCACTTGTAATGGTTATTAGATAAGTGTGAAATGTTCTTGAGGATATAATTTCTTTGGCATGGGAGTTTGCATGTGAGGACCAACATTTGTTTATAGGGTAAGTGTGTTCCTTTATTGTTATCCGGAGGTACCCAGCCATTTGAAGCTTACCATGCTTCGTGTTTGCATCTTTGTTACTTGGCCAGCAGAATTTGACTTTATCATGTTAAAGCAAAAATCAAATACTTAAATTTAAGAATAGAAGGGCCCTCCAAGGTAAGCTAACACTTTTGAAAATGGCTACCTCAGATGAGTTACATAATTCTACTAAATATGTGTTGTGATTACAAATTCATTCAATCACTTCTGCTAGTTTCCTAATCATAGTTAGACTTTTTTACTGGAACCTTGGGTGCTGCTCTTTCTACTTTGACCGATGGTCTTATCTTGATTCCCATCGAAACTTCTTGGTTGAGGAATTCTAGCCTTATGGTTGCCAACCCCGTTAACACTTCTATTTTGGAGTTCAAGATTTTTGGAAGATGCGTGATCCGGAACCTATAGAATAGGGTCGTTGCATCCATAAC
>BQNB010127561.1:0-19422 GCA_026074375.1 Tanacetum coccineum
TCCACCGCTAAAGCTAAGGAAGAACAAGTCAAAAGCTAAATTGGGTTAAGATGGCTTACGGTTAATCATTCAATAATCTTTCACCATAAGTACCACACCAACAAGGCAGTTGTATCATACATACATGACCGTAACGATGGAATAGACATATACAATCCGAACACATCCCTGTTTGTGTTTAACCAGCGGTTAGGATGAAGAATGATATAGGGTAGGCACACATGCTCGAACAAGTCCTCGTTCGAGTAGACACTAAGGTTAGTTGCTAGGAAAGGGAAGTAAAATGGGTGTTAAGTAAAATTCGTGAAACAAATAGATTAAGCCAACAAATAAGGTACGGTTGCTAGTAACTTTTCCCCCGACCGTTCCATGACAAAGACTCGAACATATAGATAAACGCCTCGATCACATAAATGAAAAAGACAACCTAAGTTGGCGTTCCCATAACGGTCAACTTCCCTTACATCCCGCTCTTACATACTTTTACATAAGTGGTGATATCGGCCACTTTTTACAAGACTTTACATCGTGGATTTTTGTAATGTATCAACGAATAATCAATCCTTCCAAGCGATTCCTTCAGTATAAACTTCTTTTGAACCGACTATTTTTCTTCCATCTTTTTTTTTTCAAACAATACATCATAAATCTCGGTTTGGTTTCACCGTCTTCACTATCATAATTCATCCGGATAATCTTTTCCTTGTAAAACTTCTTCTTCGGACATGATTCATAATCGCGAAAGTAGCGAAACTTACGAGCTACATATTTTTCCCATTGCATTGTGCAATTTCCCGACCATTACAGAGATAGAAAATTTTCACTTTGACACAAGAAATACAAGACTTTACACGAAAGCAACTAGCAACATTGGTAAAATAGGCTTAATCTACACGGTAGGCTAAGGTGCAAAGGTGTAACGAAACATATAATATGGTGTAGAAAAAGAAAGGAATGGCTCAACAGGTTGTTCTAGGGGATTTTACTCTAAAAATGAGAGTAATCAAGGGTTACACGGGAGTTAACTAACCAGTGTAGTTAGTTAATTTTATGACATGTAGGCTATTTGGTTTAATCCTAGAAATTTATCATTTGAACATGTTCCTCCATCTAAATCTAAAGTACTCATCATTGTGGTCTAGAGTGATATACCAGGCCAAGTTCTAAATTCTACTACATCACGACACACTCATAATTTTGTGGAATTCTTAGTAAGTAATTAGAAACGGGATAGACTTAATTCTCACAATATGTATCAAGGGTTATAGTGCGCTAGGTAATATAACTAGTGATTTTTACAAAAGTCGTTAAAAAAGTTCAAGTTTGGCCATTTTTAAGCACTTTTAAGCACATAGCATGTTATTTTTGTAAAAAAAAGACAAGTACGTTCTAATTCTCCATCTCTCCACTTAAATTATACAACGTCCTCGTTGCATAGATAAAACAATAAATAATAAGGGAAAATAGAATTAGAACGGAAAACTCCTTGATGTTTTGCTCATGATAATTCTCCAAGATGAGTTCTTGAGCAAAAAGTGTGTTGACTAGGGCTTCAGAATGCCTGGATAAGTTCAACACATGTCTTTTTCAGAATATATCATATCATAGTTTTAGCAAGGTCCTGCATAAAAGATTAGAAGACGAGTGTAATTTCTATCTCGTTACAATGGTACAAGAAAACAATTAAACACACAACTGTACAGGGATCAATACGCTGTATCCCAAACCCTAGGATACGCCATATGGTTCCTGTAAAAATAATTTAAATTTACGAAATTAAATATTTCTTAAAACTGATAACGTTCAAACACGTTTATACGTCGTATCCATAGGGGTTTGATACGCCGTATAGAGTGTCTGGGAAGACAGACTCGTGCAACAAACAATTAAAATGCGACAAACAATTAAAATACGAACTGGGTTGTCTCTCGAGAAGCACTTTTGTTTTAGCTAGTCGTTAAGTTCAACTTGCCCCAATTTACTCCCATCCTTATAAAACAACTTGGGGTCGAACGGGATGCCAAATGACACATATAGATTCTTGATAAGATTTAAAAGCATCCCGTTGTTAAGATGATTACAAGCCACGATATTAACATTTAGCTTCTTGATAAAAGTTTCAGTATTGAAAAATTTATTAGATGTATCATGACTTATTTCCGAAAGCTTATTTGACCCTTCCGGTATCGGTGTGACAGACATACCCCCCAAAGGTCGCTCAATATCGATTTTATTATTATTATCCGTATTCAATTTAGATTATCAGGATAAATTACATTAAAAGGAAATAGATCATTAAAGTATAAAACGTTTTGTTCCTCTTTATCACATTCGGACAATGATGTTTCATCTTTTAAATCAAATTCATCGATATGTTGAGGACTTATAGTAGGTTCAGTTAAGAAATCTAATTTAGACGTTAGAGCATCATTGTAAACAATGGCTGGAAATTCATTCTCAAAATCTTTAAAGAAGTCTAAATCATTAGAATAATTGAACTCAAGCTCGGGTGTCGGAAACGAAGGCATATTGACTTTATCATTATCATTTTCAGAATCCGTTTTCAAATTGTCGTCAGAAATTATTTTATAGGAAAATGAATTTTTGTCATAAATTACCGTGTAATCTTCATCGTCAGATTCGTCAAATGATAATCTAAAGACAATTTTATCGTTGTTAAGAGGACTTACCATGGGTTCATAGGAGAGCGTTACTTCAGGTGTTAACGCGTCATTTAAGACTATAGCTGGGAATTCAGTTTAAAAAGATCCGTGGTCGTGAACGTCTTCATCATACTAGATCTTATCATACGTAGCAGTTTTCTAGTTATACACCTTACCACGCTTACGAGATTTTTCTTTCTCAAGCCTGATATACTCTTTCATAGTAATGTTGGGGTCATCCATTTTAACCTGTAATAAATTTGCCGTATGGAGGTTTAGAGTCGAATACGCTGTATTGGTTTAGAAAATAATTATACGTCGTATCCAATAAATTGAATACGACGTATTCAGTATTCGACTCAGAATATTACAGATGACTTAAAATAATTTCATAGAAATTTAAACAAACAATTAAACACGCAATGCAATTAAATACAAACAGAATAAATAATTAGATTACACTAAGCTAAATTAATTAATGGTTAGAAATACTAATAAGAATAAGGTTAATTAATTCACTTTCACGAGGCAACCTTCAAAAACCTGATGTGCTGTCGTGTAGGGTCAATTATTTGATTATCAAGTTTTACATTTATATTTAGCCGATAAACCTAAAACAACACTTTAACGGGCAATGTACCAGGTCAAGATGGAGTTTCGCGATAAGTAAGGTGTCGAACACTAAGAGTGAAACATTAATCCTATATTCTATTAGTATTTTAATTTGTTTATTTACTTGTTAAACCTATGCTATATACGTTGTCTAATGATATGGGGGTTTTCAGCCTGAGAGACTGGCACAGGTTTGGTGGTGACAAATATCAATTCAATAAACAATAAACACAAAAGAATAAAATCAAAAGATAGAAAAGCGGTACAAGCCAAATGATAGAAAACTGTATTAGCCATATTAAATCCAATTCGATGTTGGTTTGTTTGTTTTAGTACAATGATTTACTTATCTCGAAGCGGCATATCATTCTTAAGACTTAGGCGGGACATCATCCTAATACCTAGACACGATTAATCCTGTCACAATTAACGCATCCGCATAAAGCATCCTTTAGTTTAATTATAATCTATCATAGGGAATTAAAGCAGTGGTGATCATGTTAAAACCCTAGCCAAAATGGGACTTTACCCACTTATTGTTTGATGGTGTTTTATATACTAGTAGTCCACTATTTCAAATCTTCAATTTATCGGTTTTAATAAAGATCATGATTGCTGGAACCATATAACGGGTTACCTACCGGTCCAACTAAGCTTATAATTCAAAGACAAAGACAGAATGTTATTTGTGATCCTATTGGTCCAGTAATATAAAACACGATATGGATAGCTATCCTGGTATCTATATTTCTTTTTAGGTATCACTAGACCCAGTTGAATGATAGGTCGCATATTTAAACACATAAACAAGTATAAGGTGATAAACATAATTAAACAATCACGATTCATTAAGAAATCAATTTTTTAAAACAAAACCAAAAATTGAACTTTCAGTAAGATGGCTAATACCCGAAGGGAATTAGCCCCCACAACCATTGTAATTAACAACGTAATCAAACAATTAAAAAATTGAACGATAATAAAGAGAGTAGAAAATTACACGATGTCTTCTATGGATCGTTTTACAATGCCTTGAACCTTGGTGGTGATCTACTCTTCTAAAATCCCGTCTTACTAAGTTGGTATATTGATTCAAGATGTTTAAACTAAAGAAACATGAAGTTAAACAAGTTCAACAATCATGTTTAGGGGAGGATTGTTGGGAATTATTTATTCCTGACTTAGTATCGCTAGTTATAATACTTAGTACCATTAGTTGTAATTAGTACTGACAGTACAAAGTGTTAAGTACTGATCAGTTAGTTAGTACCGTTAGTATAAAATAGTTAGTACCGTTTATGAGATATGCATGAGATATCTTAGGAAAGGATATGCATGATCTTTATACGCGTTTTGTAAAGCCCATTAGGGTTTTCCTTAGTCTATAAAAGGAACCATAGGCTTATGTTAGCCTTAAAATATGGTGACATATCTGGAATTACATTAGTTCATTTATAGAGTGACAAGTAGGGACTAATAATGACTAGTTACAATAGTTAAGTGTCACTAGGACTATAAATACCCCCTCTATACTTCCATGGAGGGGTGAAGCTCACTTTTGTAAGAGTGTGTGTGTATGTTCTCTCTCTAACACACACAACTTCCCATCTCTTATTTTTTCTCTCTAATAATATGGATACTTTCCTTTTCCATTTTACCAAGCCTTCGGATCTTGTATTTTAAGGGTGAATCATGATAACAATTGGCACCAGAGCATAAGGGGAATCCGTGTTGTTTATCTACTGATTATTGTGGTTAAATAAGCTCAAATTCGCGCGAGATTGGTCATGAATTAGTAATCTACAATATCTCGTTTACTCTCAAAATTATGCGCCTTTTACCTTTTCTTTACAAAACATCCCCTCATGATTACGCATTTGCAACTTTAAAGCAATTAAGTACCAAATAATGCAATAATTATATAAAAATGGGCAAAACAGATGGGATAAATGATATAACGCAAAAGGAACTAACGACACCTTTGACAGTTTGGTTACAAACATGTCACTTGCTTGCACAAGATGTTCAATACAAGAGAAGGCAGATTTTAAACATTCCAGGTAATACATACATCATACTTCCTGAAAAATAAATATTTACACATGTTCTTTAAAATACTTGAGTTTTAAAATGTTGTTTTAATCACGTATTCACTTACCATTTAATTTGTGCAGATCTCATTATTAGTGACGACAAAAAAAAGAATGTTTGTTTATTCTATATGGAAGAACTTCTGCGATCGAGAGGTTGTTCTTTGAGGAATAGGCCTGAGATGCCTTATCCGGATAGTAGATACATAACTAAATTTGGTAATCGACTTATATATGATGAGACTGATTTTAACCCTGTGGAGTTGTAGACTGAACACTAATGTCTGTACGCTTCTTTAACAATAGAACAGAAGGGTGTCTATAACAGAATAATGAACTCTGTTGAAACTGGAACAGGCGGTGTGTATTTTGTATACGGGTACGGAGGTACCGACAAGACCTTCTTATGGAAAACACTTGCTTCCGATATTAGAAGACGAGGTGATATAGTGTTGAACGTGGCATCCAACGGTATATCGTCTTTGTTATATCTGGAGGACGAACGACGCATTCAAGATTTCATATTCCTATCAACATTGATGAGACCTCTACTTGCTCCATTAATGCTCAAAGTGATTTGGGAGCATTGTTAAAAAAATGTAAGCTTATTATTTGGGATGAAGCGCCCATGGCGAATAAGCATTGTTTTGAGACATTGGATCCCTCTTTAAGAGACCTATTACGTAAGAGTAGGTATGACACGTGTGATCAGCCTTTCAGAAACATGACGATGGTATTCGGCGGTGATTTTAGGTAGGTTCTCCCAGTTATTCCAAAAGGTTCACGTCAAGACATTGTAAGTGCGTCTCTAAAGCAATCTTACTTGTGGGATCATTGCAAGGTTCTTAAGTTGACCAAGAACATAAGGCTGACTGTGGGCGCACAGGCTAAAGATGTCACAGAGATTCGTGATTTTGCAAAATGGATATTAAAAGTTGGAGACGACGAGCTATTCATTTATATTATCTCATCTTCATACTCTCTACAATACCCTAATAAACTAAATCATTTATATAATATTAAATTCATAAATTAACAATAACCCTCATCTCTACTTCTAAATAATCCTCCTCCCCTACTTAATAAATTATATGCTCAATTATTAACCTCTTACAAATACACATTCTCTTAATAATCCCCTTCAACATCATCAAAAAAATTATTGTTTTTGTTTACTTAATCACACCATATCTACGAATATTCATATTCCATTTCTACCCCACTAACATATATTTCATATTACGACTTCCTGCGTCCTAAAAGCATACCTGTGTGTGCGTGTGCGGCGAGGGAGAGATATTAAATCAGTTAAGTCTCGGTAATACTGGTTTCGTATATCTTCTTGTATGCCGTGAGTGGTGCTGATGGTTCCACCCACTTATAGTTAATAACTATATTGCTTAGTTAGCAACATCTTCCTTGAATAACCAACTCAATATGGGGCCAGTTTGTTAATGCAGATATTCTACTACACCGGTACTAAAGTTATACCCGAACATCTAATTTCGAGTGAGTCCCTTTTAAGATCGTTTTTTAGAAAACAATTTTCTCTTCAGTATTATTTTTGCATGTAAATGATATTAACAAGAGTCAAGGTCAATCGCATCTTTTCGAAGTGGGGTAATGATTAGAACTTGCCCATCTGATTATCACCAGGTGGGAGATGGGGAGAAGAACGTAGTAATTTTGTCTCAGTAGTCCCCCCCCTCCCCTCCCTCCCACCATATGAGAGGTGTTAGTAGATAGAGTAGGAGAGTTGGTTTGTGTGTAGTAGGGCGATCGAGAGGAGAGCGTTTTATGTGTAGATGTGGTAGAGGTGTCTGACACAATAATTTCGAGGGTTTAAAACTGGGAGGTCCGTTAATGGTGAGTCGCCATAGATGTGGCGCGGCTGCCTAACCTGTCGGGCTTTTTTGTTCTTTGTGTTTGTTCTCACAGTTTCGCTCTCATGTCGGTTATTATGGTCGCTCCCCTCGGACGCGCTCTCATCTCTCCTTGTGTGCTGGGACCGTAAATATGCTTCTCCAAATGTGTGTGTAGCTACGCTCGCTACATCATGAGAGATGGATACCGCGCGCTGTGTTTTTTTTATATTAGGATGTCTTGTGTAGCCCCCTGTTATGTGGTTATTCGCAGATATAGTATAGTAGTGATCTCCCAGAACGTGCGATCTCGCGCGGTGATGGGCATGGCGTGTCGCTGTCGCGGCTTGGCCCATGGTGCCGGGGATTGCGTGTTGCTTGGTCGTGTTTTCCCCCCCCCCAGTCTCTCGGCGACCTGGGGGTTGGCGCGTTACCCCCTTGTACGTTGGTTGGAGGTGGTCGTTCCTGGTGTTGTGGTTGTGTCTGTTGTATAAGGTAGTTGCACCCCCATCCCCCTGATCGAGTGTGCGAAAGGGAAGGTGATGATGTGACATGGAACGAGCTATAGCTTAGGAAAAACAACTCCGCAAACTGCTGAAGTAGATGGGCAAGGGACAAGGCATTGTAAGTCATTGTAACCGAAGAACAAGTAGCACATTCCCTGATCGATCTGTCAAAGAAGAAAAGAACTACGGATCAGTTTATCCTTGTTAGGCGTGATCAAACTCATCATGATTTGACAACTGGACCCTCTTCTCAACCTGAAGATGACACATCAGAGAAAGTGATCCATGAATCTTCATCAACATCTAATTCAGAACGAACTGAAAGTGAAACAGAAGTCGCTGCTCCTAAAGGTGACAAAGATCAAGGTGAAGTAGATTCGTCTAGAGTAACATCAGGAGTAAGCATACCTGTTAGTACAAAAGGCCAGGCTGGATCAAACCTTGGAAAAGCACATGAGGCTCTGGCTAGACCAGACCCTAAGCCCATGCAAGAAGACCAGACTGGATCAAACTCTGGAAAAGCTCACGTGTCTCTTGCTGGACCAAACCCGGAGCACATGGATGATGAATTCCTCGCGACAGCCTACCCAAAGGTTCATGAAAACCTGAAGCTCATAACAGACGAACGTGTCATCGAAGATAATCCAGAAAGTCATTCTGGTTCTATGTCTTCCATGAAAAATCTCGATGACACTTATAACTTTGGGGATCAATTTCTTTATGACAAACCAACCGAAGATGATCAGGAGAAATCTAAAGTTATAGAGCAGTCTGATTCCACCATACCTGATCCAAGTCATCAGACAGTAACGTCAACTCCTCCAGTAATTGCTCCCTTCACAGATGTCTCATCTATTAAGCCATCGTCACTGATCTCTCCTCCACCAATCAACACGGAAGCTACAACAATCACCACATCTCTCCCTGAAATCACTCCATTCATCGCCCTTCAGCTAAGAGTGGCAAGATTGGAGCAAGAGATGTCTGAAGTAAAGAAGACTGATCACATGGCTGATGTTTTGGCTTCAATTAAATCCCAAGTTCCTACGGTTGTTGATGAATATCTAGGAACAAAACTTGATGATGCTCTCCTTAAGATTCTTGAACGACACACTGCAGATTTAATCGAGAAATACTCTGTGCTGCCTGGCCCAGAGTCCATCAAGAATTAAGAATCTGAAAAGAGTCCAAAGGAGATTATCAGAATCAAAAGGGAACAAGGTGAGGAGAAACAAGATTCAACTTACTCCATCAGGTCAACAGACAAAGTGGCTCTTGAAGAATTTGATCTAAAGAGTGCTCTCTTCAAACACATGAATAAGAACAAGACTGCAAACAGAAATCCTGCCAACTACCATCTATACCATGCTCTTATGGAAGCTTTAATAGCAGATGAAGATGCCATGGATAAGGAAGTTGCAGTCAAGGTTAAAGACCACAAGAGAAAGCATGATAGTGATGATGATGAAGACGATGATGATGATGAAGGCCCTCAGCTGGACAAACCAGGGTTATGATCAGCAAAGAGATGAAGACCGGTTCTGCCGCCCCTTTTTCTAGTCGAGTCTCAACCACCCGAAAGATGATGGACCAAAGTTCAAAGAAACCACGGAGTCTGATGCATCTGCATCCAAAACAACATCTACTCTTTACCGTCAACTGGATGGCAGATCACTGACACAAGAGATGCTGTTGTTGACTCTTCGATGCACAGATCTGATCCCGAATCAGAACATTCTGAACAATCCTCAGATGACATTCCAATGCAGGATGAAGGGCATGTCTCAAATCTAAGACAACGATAAAACGCTCACATTCCCAAGTTTCGACCACTATACGTGGTTTAAGGACCATTCCTGAAGGCGAGCAGACCAGCTACACCTGAACATGAATGAACCATTTCCCTCCCTCCGAATGCTTTCCCGGAACTGGAGAAATAACTGGGAAAATACATACCCACAACGTATCATGTTCCCAGCGAAAAACAAGCTTTCAAGGAAGACGTATGAATAATTTGTGTCATTCATCCTAAATTGGTTCTGCAGACGAACAGGAAAGAAGAAGCTCTGCAAAGCTGATTTAGAAGGTCCAAGCTATCATGCCTTGGTTAAAGCTTTCATAAAGAACAATCGTCTTTTCTACAGATTTTCCAGAGATGTATGAATGCCATAAGCAGCATGACAAATAAGTTTATTTGGTTAATCCCGAGTGTCCTCAAATTCTACTACGCAATATAAATGAACCACTGCCTTAGGAGGACAACCCAATGTCATGTGACCTATTCATCAACCACAATTCTTCTTCAATAAGGATCTGGATTATCTTCTGACAGGTGACAAAGAGCGAAAAATTGCCTTATCCATATCCAAGCTCAAAGCCGCTCGTTACCTAGACTTTGGACTTGAAGGTGAATTAGTTCCATCTTTATGGGTTGAAAGTGAACGCATTATGACATCAGTGCGGTCCCCCCCTATGGCATCACTCACTTGGTGGTTTAAAAGAAAGGAATTCAAACATCAACAAACACAGTGAGCCATCCTGATCGTGTGAAGCAGTCAGATCCCAGATTCGAATTCTCAGTGTTATCAGTGTCAAGGTGTACCAAAAACAGATAACAACTACCTGCAGAGATAATTCTTCGCCGAGCTGATTACCAAGAATACAAGATCTCGGAAAAGGATTTCAAAAATCTTCATCCAAATGATTTTGAAGATCTGTTCCTACTCAATATTCAAGAAAAGCTCAACCATCTCCCCAAGACAGACAAGACTAGTCTTCACACGGCAGTCAACATGTGGATAAGAAACTGGTAATCAGAGGGGGGGGGGGGAGGAATCCGTGGGGTGGGAGACATTGCAACTCGGGATGAAGTTATCAAAGAAAGTATCAACCGTTTAGAACGTCCAACAAATGTGAGTGTACCGACTATTACTTCAAAGAAGATTATGTATTGTCCTAAGCCAAAGCCGTTGTCTAACAGAGAGACAGAAATGATCAAAGAAGTTGACCGAGGCTGAATGAGCTAACACAATTTTAGTGATGGACGTTGACTAAGAGTCATGAAAACGGACCCACATGGTTAAAGACTTTTCAATCTTTCGAGTACAATAAGGCATGAGACTAGGAAGTGGTCAGAGGATGACAAGAGAAGAAGCAAAGACTTCATCACTGCGATCGAGAAAAGACTACAGATCAGGAGGATCTTTCGAAGTCTAGAAAGCTTTGTTGGAGGAAGAATAAGAGATATTGACTACAGGCTGATCAACAGAACAACGTGACGACATCGTCGTTACAATAAAAAGGTCAATTTTTTTCTTATTGTGAATAATATACCTTGTACATTAGTAACTAGTTAATCTTTTGATGATTAAGTGTAGGAATAATTTATATCCCTCAACGATTGAGGGGGAGCAGTTATATGTTTCTTACACGACTTGCGAATTAAGGCCACACTTTTCTCCTAAATTTTATAACATATTTAAATCAATTGATATCCAAAATGTCAAAGGGTTTAAAATTTTTGATAAGGGGAGAAAATGTGATTAAAATATGTGTATAATAATAACCGTGATTATTAGGACTCATATACTCCGCCCAAACGTGCTAAACAATTTCCGAATCCCGAAGCACATTTTGAGAGGAGCGTTTCTGAAAAAATAAAAAAACGATCGAGGTACTAAACGCTTTGATATTTATATCATAAGTACCTTAATTGAATTTTCAATTGGTTTTATGGAAAGGAGAACTGTACCAAAAGACGACCATTAGGGCATTTTTACTTAATGGAGTTAAAAGTTTGGTAAAGGTTAGTACAATCCCAATGATCCAGCCCTATAACCGAGGGGATCTACCCAGGACAATTCCACTAGTTAGTGAAAGTACTAGGTATGACATATATAAGGAGTACAAGTGAGAATAAGGCAGAAGTGCCGACTGTGATGGAGCAGTACAAGAATAAACCCAACAAGGTTCTAGTTAAGAAGTCCGGTAAGCACCGAAGGGTTAAGAAATTAAAAGAAATGTAAGGATAAAGGGAGTGAAAGAAAGAAGCCCTCCATACACTTAGGCGAAACCGGTCAATACATATGCTGCAGAATCACTCAAGATGATTGCTGACATTGAAGATAGACAATCATGAGACCCAGTTGGGATGCAATGCAAGCAACCCTCCTATCCACTCAGAAGCTCTCAAAAGATTTCTGTTTTCCTTTCTCACAGAAGACTACAACATGGTTATCTATTGACTTTCTCACTCCGAGTTAGTTGATATTGAACAGGTGGCAGTCAGCTCCAGCCTTCGATTACTAGAACCAAAACGCACTATTGAGTCTAGAGCCAAGAGATCGTCAATTAATCTCGTTAGGACACATATCCAATTCTCTTGTCTTTCACACACTGTGGAAACAAGTCTATCCTAGAAAAAGATCCTACGCAATATTTTGTGATATTGCCAGAACATCCGATGAAACGGTTTTTCACAATGAAGATGGAAATCCTGCTAGAGCCAACATCAAACAAGCTCTTGGTAGGTGACTTGTGCGATTCTACAAGAATCAAACTTATGTCAACTGGAAAGAAACGATGGTGCGATTCTGTGTGAATCAAACTTGTTCCAGTATAAGAATTGACGGTTATTGATCATTTGACAAACAATCAAAACTCTCGAAGTGTTACAAAATATTTTCATAAGAAACAATTAGACTGATTTTTCAAATCAATTTTCTCTTTATTGCTAACTGTTTCTTTACAGAATAACTTAAAGATGGAGATGGAATTTCCCAGTTCCTGAGATATCAAGTGAATAACCGAATGCTCAGACACGACCTACACTTGTTATGAAGTTATGAAAGACCTCGTAAAGGTGTCAAAGCTTCCGCAATCTCTGATATCGTGTATTTCTTCATAAGTGCACAAGATGGCGATCCATTACAAGATGATGTAAGATTATGTTTGGGAGATAATCTCAAGAAAGCTCAAGATCACAATCAAAGACAAGTCAAAGATGAATCAAAAGATCATTACCCCAAATGTATAAGATATCAAATGTCTACGAGCTAAAGACTGAAGTGAGTAAGTTTAGTATTTTCAGGGGTGACCTCCCTTAGGGGGAGATTGTTAGAGATTAGAAAAAGACTCGGTCACCCCGTGTATTTTACTGGTTATTATAGATCGTAGTTTAATAGTGAATAGTATGACTTTCGGTAAGCCGGGTACTAATACCCGGTATATTGTAAGGACTATATAAGCCTCTTCCAACTTTGGAAGAGGTAAGCTAGTTATTTATTTTCTTTTCTTATAAAACACATTTTCTCTCACTAGAAAATCTCTCTTATGTGTTTCTCTTTCTAGAAACTAGCCAAGTCTAAGAATCGACCCCGTGTTAGGATATATGATATACCACAAACTCCTTACAAGCTTTTCAAAGGTAAAAAGCCTTCTTTAGAATACTTTAAAGTTTTTGGTAGCAAATTCTTTATTCTCAACACCAAAAAAACCTCACTAAATTCGACCCTAAATCAACGGAAGGAGTATTTCTAGGATATTCCGCCAATAGCAAAGCCTATATAATCCTAAATAAAGAAACCATGAAAATCAAAGAATCTTTAAATGTAATATTCGATGAAAGTCCTCCTCCTAAATCATCACCTTTAGTAGATGATGATATCATCGAAAGTTAAATCATAAAAAACCAAATAAAGGATATAGAAGATAAGGAAAATGGACCATCAAACAAAAAAATTGTCAATATCAAAGAAATAAAAGATCATCCCTTATAAGCGGTCATAGGAAAACTAAACGAAAGAACATTAAGGTATCAAGTCCAAAATCAAAGTAATTTTTTTGTTTTGTGTCATCCGTAGAACCTAAAAATGTTAAAGAAGCTATTAAAGACGAAAGTTGGATAATATCTATGCAAGAAGAACTAAACTAATTCGTAACTAATGATGTATGGAACCTTATCCCACTACCTAAAAAATAAAACTATCATTGGTACAAAATGGGTTTTCAAAAACAAATTAGATAAAAATGGTGTAGTGTCTAGAAACAAAGCTAGGCTTGTCGTACAAGGATACAACCAACAAAAAAGAATAGATTTTGATGAGACATATGCTCCCGTAGAAAGATTATAATCTATAAGAATTCTGCTTGCATATGCTTATGCAAATGATTTTAAACTTTTTCAAATGGATGTCAAAAGTGCCTTCCTAAACGGCTTTATAAACGAAGAAGTGTATGTGTCTCAACCTCCCGGTTTTGTCGATTTCAAAAAACCTAATCATGTGTATAAACTTAGAAAGGTTCTTTATGGTCTTAAACAAGCACTCAAAGCTTGGTATGATAGACTTAAAGCTTTCCTCCTAGATCACAAGTACTCCATGGGATTGGTAGATAACACTCTATTTACCAAGAAAAGAAACTCACATATCATTATTGTCCAAATATACGTGGATGACATTATATTCGGATCAACTTGTCAAGAGCTTTGTGATGATTTTTCTATAATCATGCACGACAAGTTCGAGATGAGTATGATGGGTGAATTAAATTTCTTCCTTGCTTTACAAATCAAGCAACTAGAATATAACATCTTTTTCAACCAATCTAAATACATTAAAGAAATATTTAAGAACTTTGGTCTAAAAGGCTCAAAACCTATCAAAACACCAATGTCATCCAAAACCAATCTTACCCTTGATGAATACGGGGAATCCGTTGACAACACAAAATATCGTGGCATGATCGGTAGTTTACTTTATCTCACGGCGAGTCGGTCGGACATCATGTTTCGTGTTTGTCTATGCACCCGTTTTCAAGAAGATCCCTAATCCTCTCATCTTGAAGCCGTCAAAAGGATATTTAGATATATTAAGGGAACAACACATTTAGGATTATGGTACCCCAAAGGAATGGGAGTAGAAACAATGGTTTATGCTGATTCTGATCATGCCAGAGACTATATCAATCGAAAAAGTACTAGCGGTGTGTGCACCTTCATGGGTTGTTGCCTCACATCCTAGTTTTACAAGAAACAAACAACCCTAGCTATTTCCATCACTGAAGCTGAATACGTATCCGCAGACAAGGCTTGCCAACAAGCGTTGTGGATGAAACAAGCCCTTGTAGACTATGAAATTAAACTAGATGACATACCTGTCCTATGTGACAATAAAGGTGCCATCGACCTAAGAAAAAACCCCATCCTTCACTCTCGTACTAAGCATATAGAAATTCGACACCACTTCCTCCGTGATAATCTCCAAAAAGAAAACATCTTAATTAAGAAAGTCTCCCCAAAAGATAACATAACCGATATTTTAACCAAACCACTCAAATGTGAACTTTTCAACTTAGTTAGACTAGGACTCGAACTCATAGAACCAAACGCCTAATAAACCTAACCTCATTCATCAAGGTATGGATATCTACTTTTCTTCTCAAATCTAAGTCTAGGATTCTATTTTGCACTTAACATAAAACTTTCAGGAAATTTTTATCATATTACTATATGTATCAATATTATGTACTATTATGTATGCATCTGCATTATCAAAAATATTTCTTTGTTTTATTCAAATCCCGAAAGAGAAATTTTCTTCAAAATACTTCTCACGATTAGGACACACATAAAACTCTTTTCATTCATTGATTAATACAAAGCGAAAACGTTTTTCTGATACATCACTTCATATGTCTCTTGAATGCTAAAGGGAATACATAATCAATATGTATTTTTGGGTACATTCTACCGAAGCAATATTAAAACTTATTATATTATTCTTTTGAGTCGAGATAACCGCACCTCTACATTGTTTGCATATAGACACACGCTGGAACTCTCTTATAATTAACTTGAGATCATGTGTTTTTGTTGGAAACATAAGCCTTTTAAAAATTCTTTGCATTGCCTTCACCTTCCATTATTTTTTTCTCTTTTCTGTTTTCAACAGACACCCGATACCCTTCTATAACGAAGGGCTATACCATTTTGAAAGGGAACCGGGGGAACCGGGTTATCAGAGAGCTTTCTATACGAATTTTAAACTTCAAAACCTCATGTTTCCTTCCATTATCAACCTATTTGCAGGTTATAGGATCTCAGAGTTTGACATTTTGGCATTTACTCCAAATCTAACCATTGGATTTTGCCCAAAATGGAAGATTTAACATTAAATGACTTGCTTGAATCCGCCTATAAATAACCATCTCCTACATTGCATCTACATCTCCAATGTCCAGCAATACTTTGATCATAACCATACCAAAATCCAATAATGTCAAAAAAGGACAACAAGTCTCTCAAAAGAACAACTCGAATTAGTGTTCGTGCATGTTGTCTTGTCAATCCACCACCCACTTCTCCGCCTTATCAACGCTTCTCACCTCCTAGCGACTATCAAACGGCACCACCCTCTACTCCTCTTGAGTCACCACCAACCACACCTATTGCTCCACCAGGATTCTCTCTAGGACAACTCTTGACCATACCTAAAACCACTCTATCTCCGTTAACCTCTCCACCCCCGGCACCCACTCAACCATCTAAGCAATCATCCCCATTAGCAATCAACATAGAGCACGTTGAGCTCATTTTCTTCACACCTCCTACATCTCCTCATCCATTTTTGACTCTCTCGAATATCTCCCTCCACGGACCGTCAATCCTCCACCTCCTTAACCCATGTTCGACACCATGGAACGGTTGGCAAGTCAGCAACCACCTGTTCCTGATGTCATGGAACCTACTCTACCACCTCTTCCACCATAACTTCCGCCACACTCTCAACCAATATGGTCAAATGACACCTTACCTCCGCTCACTCGCGAGATGTTTTGTGAGCCATTTCAAAAGACACAAGTGATCGTCAATGACCTCTACGACGAAATGAGGTTCATCCTCATTCACATTCTCGAACGTCTCACTACCCTTACCCACCAAAATTTTCCTTAGGATGTTTGGTGACGATTATTAGAATAAAATTATATTTTGCTTAATTTTTAGTTTCAATAAGAACATTTCCTTATTCTTAGTTTTATCTATTTTGTAAGTGACATAAAGTCACTAAAATAGTTGCTTATTTTTATTACAAGGCTTAAATGTTCAATAGTTGTCTTAGTTGTGTTGTGTCGTGTCGTGTGGTTATGCATCTTATTCATTATTATGTCTTTGATTATGTATGGACTAACCCAACTCAAAAATCGAGTCTTGATTTTTTTAACAGGATCTGGTACCCTTCAAATACGAAGGGCGATACCTTTTTGAAAAGGTCCCGCCAGAACCGGGCAAACAGTAGCATGTTTTCCTCTTTATTTTAACATATTTGCTTGTAGGTACTCACAAAGCAAGTGGAGCTTTCATTTCTATTATTTATCACTAACATTCTTTTTTGCAGTACGGATTTCTTGACACCCTCATCAAGGGGAGAGCTTCCGTCAAAGGGGAGCATTTTGAATCGATCTTCATTTATAATGCTTGCATTGCTAAATATTTATTGCATTTTGTTTCACTACATTACATCTCTTGTTAGTTTTGCTTTGACACTCTTTTTGTTTCGACCAAAAAGAGGTAGAAGGAAGCAAAAGACAAATAAACCGTAAAACTTTTATTTCTATTTTACGCTCCTTTTAAGTTTTGTCAATAACAAACAATGGGAGATTGTTAATACAAAAAATGGGAGATTGTTAATGGGAGATTGTTAATTTTATTTTTTGTCATCAACAAAAAATGGGAGATTGTTAATACAAATAAACCGTAAAACTTTTATTTCTATTTTACGCTCCTTTTAAGTTTTGTCAATAACAAACATAAAATCATTATATTTAAAAATTAAAATTATGTAAGTTTTATATAAATAGTCTTCCTAACTTACTTTACCCATCACACATCACAATTACATATTATACAAAGTTAGTTTTATTTTTATTTTATAAGTTATATAAATTTAATTTACATTTTTACATCATGCATGACATCAACATGATCTCTCCACATCTTAACCATATCTTACAAGATTACACGAAATCTTGGAAGATTACATAAGATTTTGGGAGATTTAGGCCTCAAAATTCAGATTGACACTGTCAGTCACCTGGTACCCTTGATTTACACTCACCAGTACCTTTCTCAAAGGGTATCGCGAGAACTGGTGAACAGTGCAAAAAATTTGCCTTTAAATAGGAAGTCATTTCTCATGTTTTACTCACCCATTCATCTTATATCTCTCTCTTAATCTGGTATATCTCTCTTATTTTCAGATCTAGCATTGTTTTATTTATCATCTGTAGGTAATTCTCTTATTAGAAGAAATTGCCGATATTGCATACGAGATGATCAAGCTCAAGATATCTTGTTGCTAGTCTCCATCATCTTGTCAAGATCACCTTGATGAATCTTGTACTTCATTTAGTCATTGTACATTCATCCATCATTACTGTAAAAAGAAGTTGATTGCATTTGGTTGGTTCTACCTTTATTAGAACCCGGTATTTAGCTTTGTACCAAAAAAAGTGTAAGCGATGTTGTGAGGCTTCTTCGTCAGACAAGGAGATTGTGGACTAGTGTTTATGAACTCTCGAGTTGGGAACTTGGAGAGTTGAGTAGGGAAAGGAATGTGTCCTTGTAGCCGAATTGTTAGCCTCAATTTATTGAGTCGAACAAAGAAGTTCGGTCACTCTACGATAGAGCTTCGGTCTTTAATTAGTTAATGTTGTAATAGGATAATATCGGGAATCAGGCACGATAGTTAATCTAATATTGTATATGTTTCGGGTTTAATCACAAGCAAAACCCGATCCCGGGTCTTAGTTAAATATCTCGCGCATCACTTTTAAGTGTCGGGGTATATAAGGAACTTTTCCACTTGGAAAAGTTAGTTGAAAGTTGTTCAAAATATCTAAGAAATATATTTTCTCTTTTCTCTCTCATTTTTATCTCTCCTCTTTCTCTCTCTAAACAACTCAATCTTTCTTTCTCATTTCTAGTTCGATTTCGTGAACGATTGTATGAAGTGAAGTGTTAACGGGGTCCTACAATTGGTAAGAGATGTCCATCAGGTTATACATGGACACAAAAAGCCTCTTAGGACCAAAAAGAGATGGATGCCTAAAATCAAGAAAAATGATGTATCATCAAATATTAGTCCCACTATAGACATTGTCTCTAAGATTACTAATGTTTTGAAGATATCAAACTCCATAGGATCCAATTTGTCTAATGTTCCATCGTCCTCTAATTCTCTTGCAGATTGTATAACTCATCCTATTCATTGTTGACTCTGGATGCACAAAGCACATGACGGGCAATCTCAAGCTGTTGTGTAATTTTATGGAGAAATTTCTGGGTACTGTTCGTTTTGGAAATGATCAGTTTGCTCCAATTCTTGGTTATGGAGATCTGATTCAAGGGAATGTCACGATCAAACGGGTTTATTACGTCGAAGGCCTCAATCACAATCTTTTCTCGGTTGGTCAATTCTGTGATGCTGATTTGGAGGTTGCTTTCAGGAAATCTACTTGTTTTGTGAGAGATCTTTAGGGAAACGATTTACTAACTTGTTTTGTGAGAAATCTACTTATTTTGTGAGAATTTCTGGGTACTTGTTTTATGAGAGATCTACACAATATCTCTTCAAGAAACAACTTCATCAACTCCAATATGTTTCATGGCTAAAGCTTCACCAACTCAAGCATG
>BQNB010127562.1:5909-19422 GCA_026074375.1 Tanacetum coccineum
TAGGACTAGCATTAAGAAAATCAACTATCTCTGCAAAATCAGCATTGTCTTCTGATTTTTCCAAGTATGCCACCATATTATAAGAATCAGCAAAGGTTAAGTCCGCCATTGATAAGAATTGTGAATGTCGATGTTGAATTCGAGTTAGGGTTTGTAAAATTAAGATCGTAAGAGTGTTTAAGAGTGATTACTTTGTGAACGAAAACAGTTTTATAGGGAATTAAGCAAACCCATAGGTAAAGTAACCAACTGATTTACAAAATACACCCTCAGCAGTTGTATCCCTAACGGTAACCTAGCAGTACTAACTTTATAGGACACAAAGAGATAAAGCAGTCTTAATCTTCATCCAGCAGTCTTAAGTCAATACAAATCACTTGACACGTGATTTAAACTATCTCTGCAAAATCAGCATTGTCTTCTGATTTCAATATAGGACACAAAGAGATAAAGCATTTGTATCTTTCTAACTTTATAAGATATACACTGAATAAGTCAATACAAATCACTTGACACGTCTTTATCTCTTTAGCAGTCTTAGTCTTCATCCAGCAGTCTTAAGTCCTTCAGCAGTCTTAAGTTAGTACTGGCAATACTAACTTACTCTAGCAGTACTAACTGGTTAGTACTAGCATTTGTAATTTGAGCAGTACTAACTCTTGGCTTGGCAGTACTAAGTATGAAGACTTTTAATTCCCAACAGATTCATTCCTCAAATCTTGTAAAGACTTATTATACTAATATAATAATCTATTTCTTCAAGCCATATATATTATATTGAATGAATATATACACTAGTTTTTATAAATGTGTTGGTTAATTAGAACAATATAAACTATTGATCGAGTGGTGAGCCCAATCAATCTTCATAGTATCGCCTATAATAATATTAATCTTTATTGTAATGAATTCTAAATTCACCACAAATGGTTCTAAATAAATTTCAATTAAAACTCTGATCACCCTTTCCATTATCTTATATCTAGTACTTTACTAGAACTCTTTTATCCATAACACGATTTATCCTTTTAATTACCTTAAATCTAGAGATTTGAAATCCCTCGTATTTTAGTGGTAGACTTCGACTAATAACTCTAAAACAATAAAGATAGTAGAAAGTATAAAACAAAGCATGTGACTACAACATAATATATAATACAAACATAAATGCAATGCAAATATAAATATAAAGCGGTAAATGCAAATATAAATGTAAAGCGATAACTAAAAGAAAACGCAAACCAGACACAATGATTTATAGCGGTTCACTCACAAAGCTCATTTTTGCCTTACTCAACTCCTCGAGTATCTAACTCGAGAGTTACTTAACTAGATCAACAAGCTCCCTTTAGGCGGAGAAAACCATACAACGTCGCTTACACTTTTTTCGGTACAAAGCTAACTACCGAGTCCTAGTTCGAGGTAGAACCAACCTAACGTCGCTTACACTTTTTCAGTAAAAAGCTAAATATTGAGTCCTTCTTTAGGTGCAACCAAACCGAGTGTTTTATGGCCCAACATAAAAAACCTTGTGTTTTATGCCCTAAACACATACATCAACTAACATCTAGTTTGTTGTATAATGAATGTAACATGATGGTGTATCATGCTGATCCAAAGACATATGTGTTTAATGGATTTGTATGCCTAATCTAAATGAACTTCTTTTGACAAGAAGGATTCATTGGATAAAGATGACAAGAGCAACAATCTTATAGTAGTGGATCTTCATATGCGTATGCTTGTGGTGGATGATTATGGCAAGATCTCTAAGCTTGCTTGAATGGATGATCGTGTGGAAGCATGCTTGCAATAAATAAAAGTTAGAAGCATTATGATAAATGGTGAGTGGGTTTTTAAATACTTGAGAATGTGTGCTTTTACATTATAAAAGCTTGGTTATAATAATGGCTAAGTGTGTGAAAATATGCAAGAGAATGGTTGTGAGAAAGTGATTCAAAATGTATGCAAATGGTTGGTATTTATAGACAAAACAATTATGCCCGTTTTTATGAAACTCACAAATCTAAGGATCCCTAACTTAAGGATCCGTCTTTGTATCTTAAGTATTCGTTGGCTGCCATAGCCATTTTTTGTCATTTTGTGGTTAACAAAAAATCTTTTCAAAATCTTCTAATTGTACTTAAATATCTGATTTAGTGCAACCTTCTAAAACACAAAATATTTCTTAACATTAATAAGGAAAGATTTTGTAGATTTGTTAAGATATTGAAAGATTATTTCCATTTATGGTTAATCCTATTTTGCCTTATTCATTAATGCAACTAGCTAATTATTAAGTAGGTGATTACTTGAAATCATTTGTTTAATGGAGATTCAAATATACTTACATAGGTTTATGCAAATGATTAATCTAGTATGCATGATAAAATGGGTTTTGCTAGTATATAAAATCGTGTTCATATTTTGTATGAAATGCAAAACGAGGTTCGAAAAAGAATGATTTACCTTGTAAATACTTAGTGACTCTAAAAAGTATTTTAATCATTCTTAATGGTTTGTTAAATGGTTTGACTATAATGCGACATAACAAACATATTCGTACCTGTGTTGAAGCATGAGTGGACTCGAGACATCGAGAGGTATTGATGTGGTCTGTGTTGATGAGTTGTGGTCACGAGTAACTTGCGCATTTTACGTATGTACTACAAGTTACTTGTTTGTCATTATTAAAACCTAAAAGACCGTTTACTTTAGATATAATAATATTTGCACTAATAATAACATTCCCCCTCCCCCAAAACCAATCTTTTCTGGCAACCAAAGTGGCGTCGCCAATGGCATGCCACCATACCACCTCCCTCTTGTGCCAAATCCAACGCCACTTAATTGGCGTGAGCTACTTTCTCTTTTTATTATTTTTAATTTTTTAATTGATTTTGTGTGTGAGTGTTCTATTTTAATTGGGTATCGTGGGACCCAAATAGAATGTGAGATGTTATAAGTGAAGGATATTTTGGTATGTGAGTGTTAAAGGTGATGATGTTGAGGTGACGCTGATGTGACACCAACAAGTAGGTCTTAGCATGCCACTATACCTTATGCTCTAATAGCAAAGATAAATAATTTAGTATACACCGTATAATAAGACAAAAGTTACATCCACATAAAGTTTACAAAAGTATATCTACACAATGTCTGGTCAATCAAATATGAAAGGTAAGAAAGGAGAAAAACAAATTATGATGCAATGTTATTAGACCACTTCACTTGATAAGTCATTATGTAAATATAATTTTGTTGACTCTTTATAGATATACAACTACTTTTAATACCCGTGTATGCACGGGGTTTAGACATAAAATTTTAATTAAGTGTTAATTTTTCAAGTGTTGCTATTTTTTTGGTATTTGTACATTGAAAGTCTTGTTTACCATTATTTTAGTAGTTGTGAATGTCGGTTTCTCTTAATTTAAACAATTGTAACAGTTCCTACCATATTAAACAAAGAATGCTAATCCCATTTTGTAATTACATTATTGTGTGTTAATAATAATTAGTCGTATTTGATATTAAAACTCGTGTACGCATGTGATAAACATATAAAATGGAATAACAATGAGTCCTTATTGAACACGTATAGTAAAAATAATACTTTTTTGAGATATTCTTACTTAAACTCATAAAGAGAAAAAACATGAGTTATTCGTATACGTGCAACATCGTCTATTTATTTATATACACAACAATTCGTGCTTTCATTTTCATATTAATAACTGTCACACCCCGCCAAGGCGGAAACGCGAGGCGTAACGAGGATGGATATCATCACAACACAATGGTGTCACAATAGAGAAAACTGCATGAACTAAACGGAATATAAGGGACACAAAGTGTCATGAAAATACCCAAACAATCATAAAAGATATTCGGCGTCTTGTATTGAAGTAAAATGGGTTCATATCAATACCAAGACATGCAACACAACCAAAACAAATCTAAGCAGTTCAGCCCAACAAACATTCAATATTCAATCAAACGGGAAATAATCTAGGAGATTTAAACTCCGCATGCAGTCTATGATCTCTTTAGCCACTTCTCTTATTCTTAGGATCCTCATGATGCTCACCTGAAAATGATGCTTAAAAACGTCAACACAAAGGTTGGTGAGAGTAATAGGTTTAAGACACGAAAATTAAAGCTTATAAACAATTACTGTGATTAATGCAAACATGGCAGGAGAATTACTTCACTATCATACAAGCTAGCATGCAAATGTAACCAAAACGAGCATGGGAATGGAACGTGTCCCTCAATCCAACAAATATCAACAATTGGGTAGGAACGTTACCTCTGATCCATTAAAACCGTCACTTCACATGGGTAGGAGCGTTACCCTCGATCCCGATATCACAACAAATGAGTAGGAACGTTACCCCCGATCCAAATACACATAAGCATTTAGCACGTAACATACAATAGCCAAGGGGGGGTGCTTCGTAACATACATTAGCCAAGTAAATTACATTACACTTTGCGCAGCGCGCGGGCGCGCGCGCCGAGCATCCACAGTAATTAGAACATTTCAAATCCATTTGCATCATTTCCATCCAAATTTAAAGGCAATATAAAAATGAGACTATGAAACTCACCTGATGCTCAAGCAGCTTCCAAATATCTTACACAAAGCTACACAATAGAATATAAACGTGTTACACACGACTAAGACAAATGCTTAAGCCCATGTAACAATCATATGATGGATGTATAAGGTGTTTAATTATCCCCATGGGTCACCCCGACACCATGCCCAACTTTAAACACTTCATTTACTCATAATTCTAATGATCTACACTTTACCCGAAAACGCAAAATTTTATTGTCACTTATCTCGCTTCCAACCCTTACCTATTGAACCAAATAATTCTACACATAAATGCGACCTCGGCCACTTATGTGTTTACTAACTATACCATCAATTGCCCCAAAAGCATACCACATGTACAAGTACCTCAAATAAATTCCTAATTCAAAAGTACCTAGATTCAGACCTGAACGCGCACTAAAAAGTTTGACCTTTCTAACCATACTTAGGCAACTAATTAGAGGCTAATTTTCACGGGAAAGTTAATAGACATATAGAACTTGACTTTTGTGTTTTGGCTAACCTTAATTCGAATTTTAAGTAGGGGTTTTACCTCTCTAATTCTGACCTAAATTTGACCCGTATTTACTGTTTTGACAACTTTTCTTGTGGCTAACATTTAACTAACTTTCAAAACTCAAAATCGTTCGAGGCTGGACTTTTTGAAAAGTAGACTCTCTGAACTATAATTTAGGCACAAGAAACACCTCAAAAAACGTTTCCATCATGGAGATATCATCAGTTAAACACAGCCCTAAAATCTGCCAAACCCTAATTAACAAATTAACGCGATCTAAGCCCAACCGTTTACACCAATATGATCCTAATTAAACCCTAAACGCTCTAGCATGATCATAACATCATTAATTATAGAAGTTTTAAACCTTAATGATCCATCATATTATTGTTATAAGTTTTAAAAGAATTAGACAAGAGTGGAAATCATTACCTAACGTTTCTAACACGTAAAACACGATCTACACCTAGATCTTGATCAAAAAATTTCATATTCTTCTCTTAGGGGTTAGGGGAATTTCAGCTGAACTAGAGGGAATGGAGAGGAGAGGCAAAAAAATTATGTTTAGGGTTTTACAAAAGGGGTTTAGATAAGCTAGAAACCTAATCCCTTATCCACATAGCAATTAAAACCTAAAAAAACTCTTTTAACTTCTTTTTTTCTTCTAAAACCGTCGCATATATGATTAAATAAATATATATATAAACATACATATATAAATATATATAATCTATATATATATATATATATATAAATATTTATAATATATATATATGTATGTATATATATAAATATATTTAATGTAAATATAATATATATGTATACTATATATATTAATAATTATCTTATATTTATTTATTAATTAATTAATTATACTAGTATTCACATTACCTTAATTTCCTATAAAAACTTTGGCAAAATTGGTAAACCTTTTTGCATGAAAAACTAAATACCAACTTACAATTTATTAACAACATTCCAAAATACTTTTCTATATTTAGAAAGTTCATACTAATTAACACTATTCACAAGCCTAATTCACCTTCCATTAAGACATACTTTCTCTAATAATCCAACACACATCCATTCACACATTGACGAGCAAAGCATGCAAACACGTCATTCATTTCCATTGTCACTACACGTGAACAAAAATAGAAATACCATAAAATACCCCAAACTTATTAAAAATTTAAATGAACACGGATCTCAAAATGAATTCATGCACATAGATAAAGCCACATAGCACACACATATAACACGTATAGACACTTAGCCAACTCTAAAGGTATGACCAACCTTCTCAAATCACGAGTGTCATAGTATCCCCTCCTTAAGGAAATCTCATCCTAAGATTTAACTAGCCAGTTCAACAGCACAATCAACAAATAACTGAGGATACTTAGACTTCATATGGTCTTTGCGCTCCCAGGTGAACTCAGGACCACGCTTTGAATTCTCGCTTCGAGTTCCAATGGACTTAACGATCGGAATCATACTACGCTTCAAACTTTTAACCTCATGATCGATAATCCCAACATGTTCTTCAACAAAACAAAAAGTTTTGTCTACGTTAATTTCAAATGCACATGTAGATTTGTATCCGCTAAATACTTCTTTAAATTTGAAACACATCAAATACGCTACTAAATTATTAAGACTATCTTAATCAATAGGCCATAGGATAGATCCCTTTAATGATCTCAAATGGTCCCACATATATTGGTGCTAACATTTCTTTCTTTTCTAAATGCACTACATCTTTCTAAGACGAGACTTCCAACATCACTTTATCACCAACTTTAACTCTAAATGTTTACGCATATTGCTAACATAGCTCTTTTGGAAATCTCTAGCCGCTTTGAGCTTTTCTTTAATCAATATCACCTTATTAGTTGTCTCTTGTACCAATTCTGGTCTAACCGACTGAATTTCTCTAATTTCAGCCCAAAGAACAGGTGACCTACACTTCCTTCCATACAACGCTTCAATTAGAGCGCATCAAACACCCGAATGATAACTATTATTGTAGAAAACTCAGTTAAGGGTAGATGGGTATCCTAATTACCAACAAAAAAATCAATCACGCACGCTCTTAACATATCCTTCAAAGTCTGAATGGTACGCTCACTTTGTCCGTCCGTTTGAGGATGGTAAGTCGTACGCATGTTTAGCCGTGTTCCCAATGCCTTCTGCAATGTCTACCAAACCCGCGAAGTAAATCTTCCACCACGATCTGAGATGATCGACACATGCACTTTATGCCTTGCTACTATCTCATCAATATATAGCCTTGCTAACCTCCTCATCTTATAATCTTCACGTATAACCAGAAAATAGGTTGACTTAGTCAGTCTATCGACTATCACCCAAATCGTATCATATCTACCACTTGACTTTGGCAACTTAGTGATAAAATCCATGGTGGTTTTTGTCCTATTTCCACTCAGATATCTCTGGTTGATGAAGCAAACCTGATGGTCTCTTAATATCCAGCCTTCACCTTCGAGCAAGTCAAAACACTTACTAACATAGGTAGTTATATCCTTCTTCATACCTGGTCACCAATACCTGTTTCCAAACCTTAAGAGTAAAGACCACTGCACCCAACTCTAAACCATGCGTGGTATAGTTCATCTCGTGAATCTTTAATTGTCGCGAGGCATACATAATCACCTTATCTCTTTGTAGGAACACACATCCCAATCCTTGATTTTGACACATCACAGTAACTACAAATCTTCGAATCCATTAGGCGATGACAATTTTGGTGCGTTACACAAATTGTCTTTCAAAATATGAAAAGCTTCCTCTTGTTCTACGCCCCACTAGTACTTTCAGTTCTTCTGTCTTGGTGAAGTAAAGGGTTTAGTAATCTTGGAAAAAATCCCAAAAAAACATCGATGGTAACATGCCAATATCATAAATGACCGTATCTCTGACGGTGTCTTAGGATCTTTTCTAATTCTTCGTTGCTTCAATCTTGCTTGGGTCCACATGAATATCAATGTTATTAACAACATGCCCGAGGAAATGTATTCCTTGTAGCTAAAATTCATACTTATAAAACTTGACAACAACTTCTCCTCCTTCTGTAACTCTAAATCTAACTTTAAATAGACTTCGTGACCCTCCTTAGACTTCAAATAGATCATAATGTCATCAATGAACACAATGACAACTTATCTAGATACGACTTGCACACCCGATTCATTAAGTCTATGAAAACCACTAGTGCATTGGTTAACCCAAAAGGCATAACCGTAAACTCAAAATATTCATACCGCGTCCTAAATGCAGTCTTTGGAATATCTGCTTCTTGCACTCTCAACTGATGATAACCAGAATGAATACTGATATTAGAAAAGTAACGCAAACCTCGCAATCGATCGAACAAGTCGTAGATCCTGGGGAAATTTGTTGGGATCTGAGATTTGATAATTACAAAACTAAATATGCAAAATTTAAGAAAGATGAAACAACAAGGACTTAATATGAAATATTAAGTTAGCTTTCTATGTAAGCTAGGTTTTCTTGTAAACCCTCTATATAAAGGGTATTAGACATCTGGTTTTACATATCCAGAATAGATAGAAAAGCAGACTTCTCAATGAGAGTCTAGCAAAAGCGTATGTGTGTACACAATAGCTAGTAGTTAGATAGTTATATAATTAATAGTTAGTTTGTAGCCCCAAGTTATAGTTGGGGTAATAGGAAAATCGTTTGAATGAAAAACCTTGTTAAACATCATTGTTCTTATTATTATTCTGCTGTGCAAATGTTTATCTTTGATGTTTATATCCTAGATGAGTCTTAATAACGATCTAAGGGGTCATAACAGACTCCACAATTGGTATCAGAGCCTCGTGGCTCTTGATTTAGGATCTATAGGGTTTTTACATGTTCATTTTCTGTTTTAGTGGTTAAATTCTAAAAACTAGGGTTTATTGCAAACCCTAGATCAATAAAAGCAGCAAAAGGTGATGATATAGAAGGTGTGGTCTTCAAAGGGTGTTTGTTTTCTGTTCGTAGACAGAAACCCTGATGAGAAGATGCGACTAAGATCATCACAGATTGTTATTGAATACAAGATGAATAACTAGGGTTTCTAAAAACCCTAAGTCGATGTCCAGACAAAGATAACAAGTTCGTGTTGATTATAACAGCAGAAAGATGGTTTTGTGAATGTCTTGATAAAACAGCTACTATTATTGACATGAAGAAAGAATGATGACAAAGGTGTCGTGTTTCTGCTTTGAAGTTTGGAGTTAAGAATGCTAATTTGTGACAGTTTAGCGATAGTTTTGTGATGCTATACAAGTGTCATCTGGATACTTAGCAGTTTGATGTTCGTTTAAGGCGAAGGTTTTGATACTCCTCGTGATGGTTTTGGCAAGTACAAGTTAGTACTGGTCGTTAACAACTTAGTACTGCTTGCATTCATTAGTACTGCTAGTTTTAAGTATTACTATTTCCAGGGTAAATGGAGTGAGTTAATACTGCTAGCGATGAAAAGAAGCAGCAAATGGGCACGTATTTATGACAGCAGGTTTTTAAGCTTAAGGTTTCAAGGTTGTGTTTCTGGTTCGTGTTTCTGGAAGAGAGATGCATTTGTGTTAAGAAGATTTTAGAAAGCAACATGATATGAAATATGGATGCGTGGTTTTTGGCAGGATACAGGTTTGGTTTGCAGATTTACAGGGATTGTGATTGACTCACATAATAACCTCCTGTATATTTGGTAGCTAATTTGTAATTAATATATTTTTGGGAGCTGTTATGATAAGCAAGTCCTAATCTTTAGGATTTATATTCGGTTCCCATAAATACTTAAAGCTGCTGATATTGATAAGGTATTAATACTATTCGTGATTATTAGTACTACTCGTATGTTAATACTGCCAATGATCTTAGTGCTGCTCGCTGTCAAGGTATAAGTTAATGTTGTCACGTTTGAAGAACAGTAGTAAGTTAGAAGTTTCTATTGTTGGTTTGTGAGTACTGCTCAAGTTTACAAGTTAATGCTGCCAGGTATGTTTTAGTACAGCTAGGTTTATAAGCAGTTACTACTGTTAGATTCGAATAAAAGGTTAATGCTGCCAAAAGGAAAGTTCATACTGCTAGTCTTATTTTTGAAGACAGCTTATGCTGCTAGCATTATACAAAGATATTTAGTACTGCTAGCATTAAAAAGCAGTTTAGTTAATACTGCTTGGGATTTATGGATTTAATACTGCTAGCTCTATTCGATATCGGAAGACACACACATTTGGATCTCGGACAGAATTGATTATTGAAGAAAATGGCTCGTTTTGGATTTATTTGAAGATGTGATTACGAAGACAATTGAATATTGCTTATTTGATGTTGTAGTTGAGTTTCACAGATGCGTGTTCTTATCATATCTTAAAGTCGTGTTTATAGCAGGACATTGACTTTAAAGATAACTTGTTCGTGCTTACAATGGTGTGACGAAGACTTGTCAAAATCTAGCAAAGGTGTGTGATTTTTCTTATGGTGCTCAATGCTCACATTTGCTATCACTTAGTATGTGTCTCATAGAAGATGAGGTTTTTGTCAAGAGGTTGCGGTCTACTTATATTTCACAGATTTATTTATAAGTTCGACGTCACGTGGATAGTGCAAGACATAAGACACAAGTTTGGGAGATTCTACTTCTTCATCAAATTCGTTATACTCAGTTTTCTTCATCAGTAATCACTACATAGAGCCTACAGAGTTCGAGATTCAAGAGATGGTAAACATATTGGTTTCAGGGGAAGCTTATTGATTAAATGTTTAACCATCTACATGCACCACTTAAGGGGAAGTGTTTACAAGTTGCATATCTACAAGAAGACCCCTATTGGATGATTACAAAAAGGGGAAGAAGACTACAGAGATATGATTTGCAGCTTATTATGTGTGGTGACATGTTCAAGAAGATCTTAATTCAAGGGGAAGCATTGAAGGTTCTTTCATTCATGAAGATTGTTTTGTAATATCAAATAGGGGAAGATTGTTGGGATTTCAGATTTGATGTTTACAAAACTACATATGCACAAATGAAGAAAGTTGAAACAACAAAGGACTTAATGTGAAATATTAAGTTAGCTTTCTATGTAAGCTAGGGTTTTCTTGTAAGCTCCCTCTATTATATAAAAAGGGTAGGCGTCTGGTTTAGATAACACATCCATCATAGTTAGATCTCTTCGATGAGAGTCTAGACACACCAAAGAAAGCATGTGTATTATTAGTTGGTTTATTAGTTAGTTTATTAGATAGTTAGTGTAGCCTCAAGGATTGTGAATCCTTGTTATAGTTTGTAACCATTTATTCTGATCAAATTAATAGAGGCCTGAATGTTTAGTAGTAAAACCTTGTTTAACAACATTACTGTTCTTTATAATTTCCGCTGTACTTATTAATGTTGTTTGTAAAACTAATCCTAGATGGTCAAAACGATCTCCACAAGCAGTAGTGGCAGCCCTTTCCATTCTGTCACCCAACTCCTTATAGACAGCCTCATCACCAACCTTTACAAGGGGACCACTAGACTGAGGTATCTTGGTGTCCCGACCTCTTTTAACATGCCAATATGTTTTTGATTCTTATTAACACAATTTTGATATTACATGTCCTTCCATCCATGCTTGACTGTATATATTGACATAAGTAGCCTCCCCTTAAACAATACTTCAGAGGTGAAGCATTCAACTTCAGGCACTTAATTTGCTTATCCTGCAAATGTTAGTCTAAAAAAAATACACAATCCAAAGTATTTTCTTCTAGACAGTGTTAAGTATGACTTGTTGGGATTTAGAGCTTCTACACTTAGTACTGCTGACAGTTAGTTAGTACTGCCAGTACAATGTTAGTACTGCCAGTTATAGATAGTATATTAGCTTCAAGGATCGTGGATCTTTGTTACAGTAGGTAACCATGTTATTCTGATCAAATAATAATGGAGGTTTAAATGTTTAGTAGTAAAACCTTGTTTAATAATATTACTGTTCTTTATAATTTCCGTTGTGCTTATTAATGTTGTTTGTAAAACTAATCATTCAAACTAGAATAAAAAGATAGAAAAGTCATAGTTATTTAGGCAAAACATATAGTTGTTTTGTGAATCATTCAATATATTGAAAGTTTTGTGAAAGTTCTTGTGTCACTGTTACATTGTTTCTTCTGGTGTATAAAGATTAGTTTCCGCATAATCTTTATATATTACTCAGGGTTTCTATCAAAGTTGTTTAAGATCTATCTAAGACAACTTAAGCTTTAACAAGCTAATCTAAGATCTGTAAAAAGGGGATCCACAAAATTCTTGGTGGTCAGCTAGTCTGAATCTCGATAGCCTATGCACATTTGAAATGAATCGTCCTTCTTAAACAACACAGGTGCTCTCCACGGAGAGTGACTTGGTGGAATAAAACGTATATCAAACGAATTATAAGGGTTACGAACTATCGAACAGGGTAGCAAACGAATATCGAATCAAGGGCTAGAAAATATTTAAGGGGTTTCACCGGTACAAATAGATGCGAATCAGATGTCATAAGAATCCTTAAAAGAGATGGATACCGATAGGAAACGCAAACAAAAGAGTCAACAAAGCGTACCAAGACAAAAGGAACACATATCGAATAATGATACGTATCAAGATTGATAAATACGAAATATATAATTCTTATACCAATAATCGACTTTACTCGAAAGAACCAATTAATTATTGTTTTTATAAAAATCAATTTAAAATAATAAAGACAGTCATTTTTTCATTTTAAACATGGTTTTTATAAAGAAAAATCAAGAGATAGTTATATAAAAGGTGTATCGCATTTTACCCATATAAATCATTTTAAACACACTTTTCATAAAATAAAGTTTATCAAAAACAAACATATAAAAATGTAAAGATTATCTCAAACATAGTTTTGAAACTCAACCAATATCACATTGTTTTCATAAAAATCATTGTAAACGTAGTTTTCATAAAAATAAAGAGACAGTCATATAAGAGCGCTTATCACAACGTATTCATAAAGTCATTTCAAGAATAGTTTTCCCCAAACACCATCAAGGTTTACTTCAAAAGAATTTTCATAACTCGACATCAATATAAAATATATTACTCAAATAAAAGACATCGTAATACCAAAAAGTATTGTAAAATACCGTAAAGACTCTAACACAATTCTATTGTTTGAAAGCAAAAGGAAGTACAACGAACCATTTAGTTAGAATAACAGTGAAACGAATATGCACTAGAGAAATTCATACGAAGACATTACAAACCAAAATAAGAATGTAAAAACTCATCCGTACTCACGATCAAAAGAACAACCATTGAAAAGCGTCGGCACTAACATGCCGCAACATGTTACAAA
>BQNB010127563.1:0-19422 GCA_026074375.1 Tanacetum coccineum
GTAACGCTGGTCATCCTTATTTTGGATGGGAGTTAACTTTTTCAGTTAAATGTATTTAGTGGAGGGGGTAATGGCGTCTTTTCTATACATTCAATTCATCCTTGTCACTTTTTATTTAATATAATTTTCTAAACCAAAAAAACACAAAGACACACAAATCCTCTCCAATGATAGATATACATCACAACTCAGTTTCTTTCCAAAATAATCATTGATCTGCATCTACAACTCATTGTCTAGCCACCACTTATCTCGGCGATGATGACGGGCCACGGCTGACGCCACTGTCGATGACGCCATCTACTAAATAAACATAACCAAAGTGATTCCATGCGATGAGTAAAAGATAAGCAATTGGGCTTTAATTTAGAAATATAGAAAAGAATGCCCAAATAGAATAGAGTTGGATCTACAAGAGTAAAAAACCTCATCTGACATAGATATCAAAGTCAGTGATCATCATTTGCAAAACAACTCAAAATCAAAATCTTTAAGCGATGATGGGGCACTGCCTATGCCGACGATGTTAGTTCAATGATGGGTTTATTTTGTTGAGATCTTGAAAAATTTGTTGAGTTGTTATTATTGGCTATCTGTTGAGGTGTATTTGTTTTAGTGTGGCTTTGACTGAAAAGGAGAAAAGATACAACAATTTTGTTTTGTGTAGCTTTTTGGTGTATTTTATTTTTGGAATTATTTCACTCGAGATTTATAAACGACGAAATAACAGATCCCTGATATGGGTTTTATTTTGAATCTTTAAAGATATGTTAACGGACGAAGAAACCCTAGATCTGTTGGCGATGGTGGTCGTGGTTGGTTCGTAAGCCACGGTGGTTCGTGAGCGATGGTGGTGGTTAGTAAGATGGGGGTTTTGTTGTGGTTTGTTGTTAGCAGGGTTGGTGGTCTGTTGTTAGGCGGGGGCTGGTGGTGGCCAATGGCGATTGAGGTTGTGAGTTGATGTTAAAGATGATGATAGTGGTTGTTGATGTGGTTTTATATGTATGTGCTTTTATAAATCTGGAAACAATGATAGATGATTATTGCTAGATATGAAAGTGTTTGTGGTTTTGTGTTTATGGTTTTTTTTGTGTATTTTTACTTGACGTTGCATTTGTGTATGAACAAAAGAGATGAAGATGAGTATTTTTTTTTAATATTAATAGAAAAAATTACAAGTTTAGTCCCTATAATGGAAAAGACCAAAATGCCCCCACAAATATCAGACTTAACTAAAAAAGTTAACGACCATCCAAAATAGGGACGACCAGCGTTACAAGTTTCAAAATTAAAGACGCCTAGTGTAATTAAAATGAAATAGAGACGAAACTTGATGTTTGGTATAAACCATAGGGACAAAACATGTAATTTTTTCAAAATAAAACTCAAACCTGGAACCTTAACTACATGGACTTATTATGTCATTTGTGAATCTTGTTTTGTATTGATTAGAGCTTTGGAGTTGGGCTTAGAAGCTTGTTTATTCTTGAGGGACTAAAGGTGCCAAGATCTAGAAGTTGATAGAGAGCTGGTATATAAGCCAAGGACTAAGGGGGTGTTTGTTTGGGCTTATATGTGGGCTTAAGAGCTTATTTGATTTTGGCTTATATAACATATGCCTTAATTTTTTGGCTTATAACGAGACTTTTGGGCTTATATATATATTTATCATATCGTAATAAACTTATATAAGCCCATAAGTCTCAAAATAAGCTGGAAAATTGAGGCTTGTGTTATATAAGCCGAAATCAAATAAGCTCATAAGCCCACATATAAGCCGAAACAAACACCCCCTAAGCCTTGAGGGCATATAACCCTCTCTCTCTCTCTCTCTCTCTCTCTCTCTCTCTCTCTCTCTCTCTCTCTCTCTATCTCTCTCTCTCTCAATATTGTAACCCTAATTCAATCTGTTAGATCATCTTGATCTTTGTTTCATTCTTGTAATAAAAGTATTATCATATTAGATAATAGGATTACACACCTGAATGGCAGTGGTAATATGTTTGGTTGATTAAGATTAGTTGTTGTTTATGATTGTAGTTGTTCTTGAATTGAGATTCAAGGACTTGTTAACTGTTATATTAAAAATCGATCTTTTTGTGGTATCAGGGCAAGGTTTTCCTTCTTGCTCTCAATTGATTTTATAAAAATTAAGGGTTCATTAATTTTTAAGGTTTTTTATTTTGAAAACGTTCTTGATTAATTAACTATTGTTAATTGATAGGTCTGGTATTATTTTAGTTAAATTGAAAGTTTTTGAGAAAACACCTAGTTTTGAAAAAATTAGGGTTTGGTAATTTTGGGGCTTTTGATCTTAAAAGGCTCCTGGAGATCAATTCATGTTGTTAATTGATTTATCGCTGGTTAACATTAGTTCTTAGAAGTTTTAGAGAAAAACGCCTAATTCTGCAAATTAGGGTTTCTGGTAATTAATTTGGGAGTTAAGATTTTAGGTTCTTATTATCCTTTGACTAAGTGAATCAAAGGATAGTGAGAAAGTCTTCCACTGGTATTTGTTTGTTGCTTGCGTGCTCTGTAACACATCTCCCACCTTATCTTTTTTTAGTTCTTTAATTCTTGCATATTTTATTGTTTGGATAAGTCACTCTGCCCTTGACCTACCGCTATAGTGACAAGGAAGCCTGTGAACTCCTTTATTAGTTCTTGTTATTGTTCTTTCCTTTCCTGTTTGTTGGCTTATTTTTGTTTATCTGCTTTGATTGTTTGTCATCATATCTATGCATTCTGACTTTGTTAATGTGACCCTGATTAGTAAATTGGATGTGAGTTATCCTTTGCATTTACACCCTAATGACTCTAGTACTCTTACTGTTGTGTCTATCAAATTAAAAGGAACTAGAAATTATAATGTATGGCCTTATGCTATGCTTCTTGCTTTAGAGGGAAGAAATAACACTTGGTTTATTGATAATACTTGTAGAAGGTCCAATACTGATGAAGTTTTGGGTAGACAATGGGACAGAGTTAATGTTGTTGTTTTGAGGTGGATTTTAAACTCTATATCTGAGAAACTTTTTCTTGGTTAATTTTTTTCTAAAAGAGCTTAAAGTTTGTAATGAACTAAAAGAAACATTTGATATAGTTGATGAGTCTGTTACTTTTAACCTTCACCATAAAATTAACTCTCTGTCTCAAAATGGTGCTCTTATTGCTGATTATTTTAATAAGTTGAGTACTTTGTGGAAGTAGTTTGATGCTCTAGTTTAGATACTTAGGTGTACTTGTCATGCTGCTGATGATTTTAAGAAACATAATCAACTTATGAAACTAATGCAATTCTTAATGAGTTTGGAATATTCTTATAAGCAATTAAGCTGATTGGATATCATATTAATTTTGGAAAAGGGAATAACTTTAATACTAATACTCAAAATGTTTATAATTCTAACAAAAGATTTATAAATAATAATAACTCTGTTGGCTCTAGTTCCACTTCTTCTTTCTTAGATGATCAAATTTCAAAACTTATGTCATTGATAAAAGAGAACACTGTCAATTCAAATGGAAAGGTTGTGCATGCCAATATGTCAGGTACTATTTTAAATAAAAGCAAGAGTTCTAACAAAAACTTTCATGAATTTTTTTGCTCTAACAGTCAACTTCATTATGCGCTAGTTGCGACAGGGTTGATTGTTGATTCAGGAGCCAATCAACACCTTACATACACTGACAAAGATTTATTGAATGTCATTGATATTTCCAAACTTGGTCTTAAAGTTTCACACCTCAATGGGACTAAAGCTTTCATTAACAAAGTTGGAAACATGATATTAAATGAAAATTTGACTCTGTATGATATGTTGGTTGTTTTTTAATACTGTGTGAGCCTTATGCGTGTTCATAAAGTGGCTAGAGACAACAAACTTATTTTTACTTTTGATGAGTCAAAATGTTATGTTTTACCTTAGGGTTTGAGGGATATGAAAGTGCTAAGGATTGGTAATTAAAATGATAGATTATACTATTTTTATGAAAAACAATGTAATGATTTTGACTTTAAGAAGTTTGTTTGTAATTTTTTTTTAAGTGGCATTGCAGCCTTGGTCATCTCTCAGATCAAGTCTTAAAGGTTTTAAAAATGATATTTCTTTTAAAGACATTGAATTAGACCACTGTGAAATATGTCAAAAGGCTAAGCAAACAAGAGAACATTTTCCATTAAGTGAGCACAAATCCTCTGTGCTTGTTGAACCGGTTCATCTTGACCTTTGGGGGCCTTACAAAATTGTCAGTCGGGAAGGTTACAAGTATTTTCTAACTATTGTTGATAACTAAACTAGGGTTGTTTGAGTGTATTTGATTAAAAGTAAGGAAGAAGTTTTTGATTGTGTTCTTACCTTTTATAATCCGTTTAAAATTAAATTTTGAAAAACTGTCAAAGTTTTTAGAAGTGATAATGGAGCTGGATGTGTTAATAAAACTTTTGATAAGTTTTATGTTGATAATGGAATTATACATCAAACATCTTGTGCATATACACCACAACAGAATGGTATAGTCAAGAGAAAACATAGGCATCTTCTTAATGTTGCTATATCCCTTCTGTTTCAGGGGGATTGCATTTGATGTTGTGGTTTGAGTGTATTTTAACTGCTTGTCATTTGATTAACATATTACCTTCATTAGTTTTGAATGGGAAGTCTCCTTACAATCTTGTCTTTAATAAAAAAACATAGTTTAAATTAGAGGTGGCAATCTTGACCAAAAAAATAAAAGAATGGTTTAATTGGGTCATTTTTTTAATATTTAGGTCATTTGGGTCTTTAAGTTAAATGAAGTTTGGGTCCAATGAGCTTTTAAACATACTTTTAAATTAAATGAATATGTCATAGGAATGGGTCGAGTGGGTCGACCTAGTTAAACTTTATCCTAATTAGTTACAACTTCTTAAAAAGTGATATACCCTAATCATAACTTTTTTTTACGTTTATACGTTTTATGAACGTTTTCGCCCCTTTTTTACGTTTTTGTCAAATTTCTTACGTTTTCGTCCGTTTTTTACGTTTTCGTCAAATTTCTTACGTTTTAGTCTGTTTTTTTACGTTTTCGTCCGATTTCTTATGATTTCGTCTGTTTTTTACGTTTTCGTCTTTTTTATGTTTTCTTCATATTTCTTACGTTTTCGCCTGTTTTTTTACGTTTTCATTCGATTACTAACGTTTTCGTCTGTTTTTTTACGTTTTCATCCGATTTCTTACGTTTTCGTCTGTTTTTTTACGTTTTCGTCTACTTTCTTACGTTTTCGTCTGTTTTTTACGTTTTCGTCCGGTTTCTTACATTTTCGCCCGATTTCTTACATTTTCATCCGTTTTTCGCGTTTTCTTCATATTTCTTACGTTTTCGTCCATTTTTACGTTTTTGTCCTATTTCTTACATATTCGTCTGTTTTTTACGTTTTCGTCCAATTTCTTACGTTTACGTCCGATTTCTTACGTTTTCGTCCGATTTCTTACGTTTTCGTCCGTTTTTTACGTTTTCGTCCAATTTCTTACGTTTACGTCCGATTTCTTACGTTTTCGTCCGATTTCTTACGTTTTCGTCCGTTTTTTACGTTTTCGTCCAATTTATTATGTTTTCGTCTGTTTTTTACGTTTTTGTCTGATTTCTTACGTTTCCTTCCATTTTCGTCCGTCCTTTTTATGTTTTTGTTTGATTTTAAAAACAAATAAAGACGTATAAAACGTAAGAAAACGAAGAAAACGAAAAAAAGGTCAAAAAACAAAAGAAAAGGTCCAAAACGTAAGAAATCAGACGAAAACGTAAAAAAACGAACAAAAAAGTAAAAAATCGGTTAAAACGTAAGAAATCAGACGAAAACATAAAAAAAGGAACGAAAACATAAGAAATCTGACGAAAACGTAAAAATGGACGAAAACGTAAGAAATCGGACGAAAAAGTAAGTAATCAGACTAAAACGTAAAAAACAAACGAAGACGTAAAAAAACAGAAGAAAACGTATGAAATCTAACGAAAACGTAAAAAAAACGGGCGAAAACGTAAAAAACGAACAGAAACGTAAGAAATCGGACGAAAACATAAAAATCAGACGAAAATGTAAGAAATCGGACGAAAACGTAAGAAATCAGACGAAAACTTAAGAAATCGGACAAAAACGCAAAAAATCGGACGAAAACGTAAGAAATCAGACGATAATGTAAAAAAAAGATGAAAACGTAAGAAATCTGACGAAAACGTAAGAAAACGGGCGAAAACGTAAAAAAACAGACGGAAACTTAAGAAATCGGACGAAAACGTAAGAAACGGACGAAAACGTAAGAAATCGGACGAAAACATAAAAAATCGGACAAAAACGTAAAAAACGAACGAAAACGTAAAAAAGGACGAAAATGTAAGAAATCGGACGAAAACGTAAAAAAGAAAAAAAACCGACGAAAACGTTAAAAGACTGACGAAACGTATAAAAGGTTCAAAATTATATGAAAACACCATAATTTAGTGGGTCGGCCTGACCCAAACCATTTGACCCATGACCCGTTAGACCCATTTTTAAAACATGGCATGTTTGACCCATGACCCAAACCGACCCAACCTGACCCATTTGGAACCTCTAGTTTAAATCATCTCAGAACTTTGGATGTCTTTGTTTTACTACTATTCTTACCAGTATTGATAAATTTGGTAGTAGATCTGAAAAATGTGTTTTAATAAGGTATTCAAATGTTAAAAAAGGTTATAAGTTCTTCTGTCTTGAAAGGAAGCAGTTCATTTTTTTCAAGGTATGTAAAAAAAACTTAAAGCATCTTTCGTTTTAAGACTGATACTTCATCGAATGTCCCTAACGAGACCGGTCAAGATCTAAATCATACTAATTTCTTTGATGAAGTTGTATGTGAAGTCCATGACATACCCAATGATGAAATGAGAGAAAATGATAGTCTTAATAGTGGGGGTAGCAACTCCTTTCCTTTTGGCAGTCCAACTAATGACCATAATGATAATGAGGGTGAGGATTATTATGGTTCCAATGTGTCTGTAAATGAAAGTGAGATGGCTGCAACACTTGAAGATAATGTTAATAATTCTTAGGGTAATAATGGAAGTTTACAAAAATACAGATGCAGTACAAATGAATCAACCAGTTAGGAGATCTGAAAGAACTTCAGTATTTTCTTAACAAGTATAATGAGTTTGTGGTTGATTCTAAAGTCAAGTTTGGTTTGGAAAAGATTGTAAATTACTCAAAATTAAGTTCTGAGAATAAGTGTTTTGTAACAGAATTAAAAGAGAATCTGGAAGCAAAATCTTTTTGGCAAGCCTGTAAGGATCAGCACTGGATTGAGGCAATAAAAAATGAGATGGATGTTTTATATAGAAATGATACTTGGGAACTCATTGGGTTACCTAAAGATAGAAAGGCCATTGGAAGTAAGTGGGTTTATAAAGTTAAGTATAAGTCTAATGGAGAAATAAAGGGATATAAAGCTAGACTTGTTGCTAAGAGGTACAATCAAAAACAGAGGATTGATTTTTATGAGACTTTCTATGCTGTTGTTAAAATTGTGACAGATAGATGTTTGATTAATTTAGTTGTTCCGGATAATTTGTCTTTTTGTCACCTTGATATTAATAATGCTTTTCTATATGGTGACTTGACTAAGACGAATTTTATGCCTTTACCTAAAGGGTATCTTAATTCTGATACTAAAAGGGTTTGTAGACTTAAAAAGTCTCGGTATCGGTTAAAGCATGCTCCCAGATAATGAAATACCAAGTTAACCCAGACTTAACTTGAAAATGGTATTAAACAAAGCAAGAGTGATTATTCACACTTTACTAAATATGAAAATGGCAGTTTGTTGCTCTGCTTGTCTAAGTTAATGATATTATCATCACATGTGTAACACCCCCAAATTGGGTCGCAACGGAATAAGGGTCTGGGAGTGTTACTTCATATAGACTAAGGGTTTTTTCTCTCCCATATGGGAGAGAAAAAGGATATTTCGGTCGCCACCAATTCCCAATCCGTTCACTCTTTATGACTCAATCTTTTTGTTCATTACTCCTAGATCGATCATTCTGTGATTGATTCGAGGGTTTTAAGCAATCACGGCTTGAGTTTTTTTCTGGTTTTGATGGGTCTAAGATCGGAAGGCTTTGTTCATCGACACCCTTAATTATGGGACTTGATTTCTTTGCGTGAGCCTTTATCAACTCTAAACTGATCAATTACCAAGCCTCTCATTGGGGTTTTAGGTTTTTGATTAGTTTATTGTTGGTTTGTACATGTTTGGTTTGTGTGGGAGTCAATGAATCTGTTTACGATCCTATTCTATTAGGGTTTAAGTCATTCAGATTTCATTATTTGTTTAGTTTGGGAATGTTTGTAACCCTAGATCCTATTCGGTCTTTAAATCTATCCAATTGAGCGTTGGGTAGATCCATGATTAGATGAGATCTTAGGTAGGGTGGCGTATGCGTTCGCAAAACCCTATTATTTTAAGGTTTTGTGTCGATGTGTTTGATCTGCTAGTTGTGGCTCATAATGGTTAAGGTTTGATGATGGATTCCTACTATGGATGATGAATAACCACAATTATGAAGTCGCTTGGTTCGTCTTTTGGAAGTTAGCTATGATGCCAAAACCCTAGTGTGGGTGTTCATGATGAAACATGGTATCTGTATACCATGTGGTTAATGCAGATGGTACATTGTTGCTGCTTCTTGTTCGTGGCTTTGGTTTAAGCTATGACGTTTATTGGTTCGTTTAAAGGAAGTTAGTTATGATGGCTATTAGAAGACACTGCTGGAAATCTACATGGACGTTGCTTTTTATCAAGGTTTTAAGAGTTTAATACATATTTTGTATTATTCGTTGATGAGTAGTTTTCAGAAGCTTAGTGTTAGGAAGTTGCTTGTGCTTCTTTCTTGGTAGTCATAAGCATGGTGTGTCATTCTTATGTTGTTTTTTTTTGTATTTATACATTGGTGCGTTCATGTTTGCCCATGTAACGGGTTGGGTTGTAGGACTTCACCTACACATTTTGTACTTAAACGCTTTTTGGTGTAATACATTTACTGGGGAAACCCTTTACCAAAAAAAGAGTGTTACTTCATAGATCAATAGCACAAGATATGAGAGAACGACCTCTAAATGAGTCGTTTAAAAATGATACATTGGATTTTACTGAAATGTTGTTACAAAAGCTCCAAGCATAAATTGTTCATCCATGAAAATGTAAATATTTTGATACATTAAATCGATATTGCAATATAACTCCAATGTATCCAAGTTCTTGTGCTCTTATTGACTTGAGAAAGACATGCTTTAAAACGTCAACATAAAGTTGGTGAATTCACATGTGTAAGTAATGTATAAAGTAGGACCGCAAGATTTTAAGTGCGCAATAATGTAACACATATAATATCACAAAATGTAATTACGATTCCCTAAGCTCATGACACTGAAGCTACGACATGTATGAATTGCAATTTAATGCCAACAATGTGCCTGTGTAGATGTTCAACTCGCAACATCCTAAATCCAACATGGTATACGTTCGTTGGTTCAATCCGTCGAACCTGGTGAGCGCTACTCACCCAAACGGGGATGTCAATACTAAATAGATCTATTTATAACACACGCGCTTACACCAAGTAATTAACAGTTCATGATTCATGGGCATAGTGGGTTATCGTTACTTAGGCAAACTCGTAATTAGTTTAAAAGTGTACTTGCGTCCAAATGTAAAACAATGCATGTTTCTCACTCTAAAAGTTGTAAATCATTGTAATTGTATAAAATGGGGCCATGAACTCACCTCAGTGAATGAATTGATTATATAAATCAAGTGAGTGAATCGTCACGTGAAATCCGAATGCAACCTAATTAATTTATAGGTCGTATGAGTATAGTGTATTTAAAATAAATACAACTATATAAATTATAGAGTTATATCACCACCTAAAAGTGTTTGTTTAATTTATAAGATTGAAACAATATTTAAATTGTACTTGTAAAATAAATGTTCAAGTATTTGTGTTTGTGAAAAATATTATCCTTGTCCAACAATTGATTATTTGTTAATAATAATTTATTTAATATTTTTAGTATTTATATAATGATATTATATAAATAGTGTAATTGTTTTATAAAATGATATTTATAAAGTTAAAAACATATATAAAATATTATATATGTAATACGACATTATTTCTTAAGGTTTTTATAGCCCAAACGGACCCGAAAACACTTGTAATCCATTTTTTATTTTTCTAACAACAACTTTTGTAGTTTTATAAAAATGGCGCACAAGAGTAAAATAGTGCATAGAATCTTTATAAAATTATATCTTTCTTGTTTTAACTCCGTTTTACACGTTCTTTATACTTACGGTTTCGTATTGAGAAAATCTATCAACATATTATATTTATAATATTTATAAAAAAATTTACGTGAACAGTAACAGTAAACTGTTATTTATAAAAACATTTTTACATATTTAATTATCGAAATCTTGTAAAAATCATATATCATTCGTTTAATTCCGATTTTAACGTTCTTTATGTCCACAGTTTCCTAATGAGATGATCTAACATAATAAAATATTTACAGAATTTATAAAATTCTGTACAGTCACAGTTTTTATAAAATAACTTTTATAAAAACACTTTTTATATATTTAATTACCGTAATATTGTAAAATTCATAACTCCTTCGTTATAGCTACGTTTCCAAGTTCCTTATATATCCGGAATCCTCATGAAATGTACTATTTAATTATCAGGTCTATACAATTTATAAAATTTCGTATTTTTACACAATGTGTAAACTGTTCGGATTTATATGTTTTATAAATTGTTTTTATAAGTTTTAACATTATTAAATTATTACAATTCCACTAATTTAATTACTACAACATCTTTTGCATATCTTATGTCCTCTAACTTATATCCATTATTTTATGTCCAGATAAAATGTCCACAATAATTATTTATTTATAAACTTTATAAATAAACTTTTAACAATTAATTCATCAAATAATTTTATAAATTACCCAACACTTGTATAAAATATGTTCTTGCATTCTAACACATTTTAAACATCATTTCCCCATGGTTAAGTGATCATTCGATTTATGATTTTACTTGTTTTATTTTATAAACTTATAAAGTAAATACTAGATGGTGATTAACCAAATAAATTGTCCTCATAATCTTTTATTTATAAACTTTTAACAAATGAATCCATAAATTAATTCCATAATTTTACCAATACTTATATAGAGCATATTCTTGCATTCTAACATATTTTTAGCAACATTTCGTCATGGGTAAAATATAAATTTGAATTATGCAAGCTCACTTTATTTTATAAACTTATAAAATAAACCTAGATGGTGATTAACAATATAAATATTATATAAATATGAAAATGAAGTAATTGAAAGTGTAGGGTTTTATGATAACCTTGAGTGTAAGAGGATGGTGATGATCACAATACTAATCCTATGCAAACCCTTTGTTTGTTACTAAACCTAAACCTACTTGAATCTTTCTTGCTTAATCTTGCAAGTAAATTAACCAAGCTTGAACCCTTAATATATTAATTTACTCCTAATGTATACTTGAAAAATGCTTATCAAACTTGCCCTTCCTTTCTTTTTCTACTGCCGAATGTAAAAAAAGAGTGTTTCCTTTTGTTTGTTTTGTGACAAAATGAGTAAGTAGGTACATGTCTTATGTAGGAATACTTAGAGTGTGTTTGTTTCGTTAAGATGTTTTGGGTCTGAATCTGACTACCATACTAGTAAGAGATGGTTATAATGTCTGAATCTAAATGAAAAAATGTTGTTTGTTTTTGTATAAATGTCTGAATGATTCTTATTATCCATTTTTCAAACTTATATATTAAACATCATAATACAATACAAAAACAGCTTGTGTAAACATGACACAAAACATTTTTTATCATAAATTTAATACTAAATTAACAAAATTATTATATATTCTAAATTTTCTTTGCCGCAAAGAAAAAAATTGCAATCCAAGAACTTTCAAACAGGTCAACTCAAGCCAATTTTGTGCCTAATAACGCTTAACTAAGGATACGATTTAATGCATACACACAAAAGTGAAAGATTAATAGTGGAGTAAAGAGAGATAGCTAGAAATAGAAAAAATAAAAGTATTTCACATCTCATGGCCCTATTTCTCTTTTATTCACGTGAACTAACCTACCCCTTTTAACATATTTATATTTTTCTCTCTCTATTCTTGCACACTCATTTGGTCATCTTCTTCATTCACACAAACCTTAAAACCAGGTTCCCACAAGAAAACTGCATCGCAAGCGATAAAATAAAATCAACGAAATATCTATTCAGGGTTTGAAGGCAATAATACATGAAATGATAATCACTAAGAGGGAGTAAGACATGATCACCAAGTCTGAACCAGTAAGACATAAAATGTCTGTCCACGTCTGACTCTCAGAAAAAAAAACAATCACAATGTCTGACCGCGTCTGACTGGGCAGACGTCAGACGTGGTTCAAACCTTTTTGTTAAAACAAACACAACCATAGGGTAAAGTCTCAATCTCATTTTCATGTCTATAGTACACTTTAAACCAAATTCATGCTATTTCTTTTTGAGCCACTCTTCTTGCCGTGTACACAAGTCCAAGAAATGTGGTAGGTAAGTGTTGTGAGTGCAAGTATATCACATGTTATCCTAAAAATAAGCTAAACCAAAAATGGTGTTGTAAATGTAAAGATAATGTTGCACTTTCTCCTTTTGGTGTAGTCTAGGCGGCAAAACAAAGAAAAAGCAAGACATGAGACAAATGAAATTTTGTGTAAAGATCTTATACATGTATGTACTTATTTGTTTAATTAAGGTTGTATAAGTTTACTTGCATGCATGCATGTATGCGTATACGTAAACGTTTTACGTAAAATATGAAAATAAAATGCGAAAACTTATAAAGTATCTTGATAATAATTACATAACACGTATTCGACGTAAACTTTTATTTGATTGATGTCCGTTTACGTTGAATGTTGATTTTTAGTTTACGCGATTTAACTAAACGTTGAAAATTAAAAGTAACGTGAAACCCTAAAAATAAATAATGAAAAGTATTGAGTCGTAAAATGACCTAAAATAACGGATTGTTACATTAGCTTTGTTTTACTAAGACTTTGCTTGCCTGTTGATTATTTGACGGTTGAAATCGACCAATATCTTAACTCGGCTGTGCGTTGCAAAATACCGACATGACATGAAATTTGCTGAAAATAGAATACGTTCATGGACCATTTCTTAGGACAAATGGTGTGTCACTCATGATTTTCGTGTATACACACATGTATCATTGGTGATGCATTAGCTGGTCTCATAGATGTTTTATATTTGCTGGGTAACTATGGCTTCAGAAAACATTGATTCTTGTAGTGATATCAGGTGCCTTTTTTACCATATGGGCAATGATGAATTCATACAAGTATGCATATACTTTTGATACGTTATATGTGGGCAGGGCAGCATGAATGCTTGCAGCCACATGTACCGAATCGTGTATTAGTCTTTGCTTGCTTAGCTGAGCCTTTGTCTTATTTGTGTTCTTTCAATTGAGCACTGATGTGTCCGTGTGATGATGAATATATTTGAAATAGACCCGTGTCTTGGCGGGGCATCACTTAATTGTGTTTTCAGCCATGTTGGGTTTGATTTTTGTGGTTATTGAAATTCACCCGTATCTTGACGAGGCATCACTTGATTGTGTTTGCAGCCATGAAGGGTTTTATTTATGTGGTGCTATAATTACCTCAGATCTTGGCATGGCAACACGACATTGTGCTTGCAGTCATGCTATGTTATGCGAGGTTGAAATGGTTGTAGGTAGAAGAAGATATGAAATTGACTCGTATCTTGGCGGGCCATTCCTAGCATTGTGTTTGCAGCCATTGTGGGTTTCATTATTACTTGTGTTTTGGCGGAGCATCACTCGATTGTGTTTCCAGCCTTGCTATCTTGGTGGGGCATCACTTGATTGTGTTTGCAGTCATGTCGGGTCTTATTATTAAATTATGGCATCAGTTGAATTCATACAAGTATGCATAAATTTTTAATACATTATATGTGGGCATGGCATCATGGAATGCTGCAATGAGGGTATATACGGTGCGTGGTTTGTTGTGTTTTTGGTGATTTACGTGGCGGCCAAAAAGGTATAGGATATCAGTAAGTTGTTTTACCTCTCGTTGGAAAACAAATTAAGGTCATCGATAAGCTTTATATTGGTTGTTGGTTTTATATGCATGTGGCTTGATTTCGGTCTATTACTAACTAGGCTACCTCTTTGGTATGCAGCCATGATAGACTTGTGAAGCTCTATATTTACATACAGTTTCAATTGATGTTAAATACATATTACTATGAATTGACGATGATGAATATGAGCGGTCTATTACTTGGCTAGGCTACCTATTTGGTATGCAGCCGTGACAGACATCCACTTATGGCTCTCACCTGAGCCAAATGATTTCGTAATTTGATGGAACCAATTTTTTAGCGCTTGACATTATACTTGCAGATTCGAGTTACTAGACCTAAATACTCGACTCTATCAAGCATTCCTAGCGCCCGTGTCAGAAGCCAACAACATCCGTTTCCTAAGTGAAATTACATTATGTTGATAAAATATAATGCCTAAAAACATTAATAATATTTTTTCACATCTTTACGTTTTGATAATCACAAAATATAAAAACGTTCAACGTAAAATTAAACGTAAACAAGTATTTAGTAGTAAATATTCATTACAACTATATATCACTCCAAGGTATGAATAGACAAACGCTTGATGCAATTTATGATCAAAGGAAACTTTATAAAATGTTGTAAACTTTTTATAAGACATCAACAAAACATTTTTTACATTTAAATAAAATGTTTTATTCAAAATAAACATTTTGAATTTCAAATTTTCGGACCTAAAACGGCTAGAAAAGGTCCAGTAAACACCTCCCCTGAATAGGACAAAATGGGGAGCGTCTGCCTAAGGGCGGCCCCCTTAAATATATGGGCAAGCCCCCTTAATTTTAAGGGGGCCGGTACCTTATTTAAGGTGGCCGGCCATAGACTACGCTCCCCTCTTTTTGTCCTATAAATACTGAACTATTCCCAACATTTTTCTTACTTTTTGCACTCATTCTTTCTCCTTAAAACAGCCACATATCCTCTCTAAAATCCTTTGATCATTTAATCATTTAGCTTTGTTTCCAAGTGATCCAAGCTCAATTCCTCAAGTGCAAGAGAGAACTTCCAGCTTCTAGTGAAGAAGTTATTACAACCCCAAAATCCATATTGCAATCTTGTGCTCCATATCTTACCTTGTAAATCTTTTGTAAATCCTTGTAAAAGTTGTGTAGATGTTAGGATTTGGTGATTGTTGTAATATAGTTGGATCTTGGGATCCTTTTTAGTAGTGTTAGCTAGTGTGATTATAAGTAGTGTGGTGAGAAGAAAGTTGGTGAAGTGTGAAGTTGTGAAGATTAAAGAAGTTGTGTAGTCGTGATCAAGGTGTGAAGATAAGTTGTGTAGTGAAGTTGTGAAGTAGTTGTGAAGTTTGTAAGTAAAAAAAAAAGAAAAAAAGTCGTGAACTAGACGTGAAGATTATTGTTGTGATAGATTGGTTCTAGCTAAGATTAGAACTCGACATCTAGCTTAGTGTCGAAAATTGATATAAGCAACGTTGTGTACGGTTTTCTCCGCCATAAGGGAGCTTGTTGACATAGTGAAGAAAACTCTCGAGTTTGGTGCTCGGGGAGTGGAGTAGGCCGAAGAAGAGCTTCGTAACCGAACCACTATAAATCCTTGTGTTGCGGTTTGATCTTTCCAACTCTTATCTTTTATTTACTTCTACATATTTACATTGTTCATATTGTGCAAGTATTGAATTCACAAAAAGTCGAATCTAAGTTTTTATAAACAAATTTTAAATATTAAATTAAAAAGCGGTAAACTATTCAAACCCCCTCCCCCTTTTAGTTTCCACAATTCGTATCAGAGCCACGTTAAACAAGATTTTTAAAATAAACTGTATTTTAAAACTTGAATCATCTATTGAATAGGAAAAATATTAGAAAGGAAAAAAAAAAAAAAAAAAAAAAAAAAATTTTTTTTTAAATAAAAAAAAAAAAAAAAAATATTGGTAAAAAAAATCTATGCAAAGACCACCACTATTTGAAAGTGATGGATTTATTTATTGGAAAAATAGATTCGAAACTTATGTGAAGTCAAAAGATCTAGATCTTTGGCATATTATTACCGATGGTGATTTTCCTCCTATTCAAAATAATCCCGAAACTAAAAAGGATGAAATTGTACCTTTTCATAAACAAAACGATGATCTTAAAAAGAAACTTGCAAAAAATAATGAAGCTAAAATGGTAATTTATAATGCTTTGCCACGTAAAGAATACGAAAGAATTTTTATGTGTCAAACCGCAAAAGAAATTTGGGATACTTTGTTAATCACTCATCAAGGTAATAATCAAGTCAAAGCTAACAAAATAGATCTTCTTGTTCAACAATATGAACAATTCATGATTCCGGAAGAGGAATCAATAGATAATGCCTTTGCTAAATTTAACACTATTATTACTAGTCTAAAAGCACTTGACGAAAGTTTTTCGAGCAAGAATTGTGTTAGGAAATTTCTTAGGGCACTACATCCTAAATGGCGCGCAAAAGTCACGGCGATTGAAGAATCAAAGAATCTAACAACTCTATCACTTGACGAACTCATTGGAAATTTGAAGGTTTATGAAGAAGTAATTAAGAAAGATTCTGAAACCGTCAAAAGCAAAAGAGAACAAAGTAGATCTATTGCCTTGAAAGCTAGAAAGGAATCTAGTGATGATGATAGCTCAACCTCCGATAGTGAAGATGAAGAATACGCCATGGCCGTAAGAGACTTCAAGAAATTCTTCAAAAGACGAGGACGATTCGTAAGACAACCACATGAAGAGAGAAAATCATTTCAAAGAAATAAAGACGACAAAAATGGCAAAGGCGAAAGAAAATGCTTTAAGTGTGGAGATCCAAATCATCTCGTCGGAGAATGTCCAAAACTATCAAGATATCAAAATCAAAAAGCGTTTGTTGGAGGATCTTGGAGTGATAGCGACGAAGATGAAGAGGAGAAGACAAATGACGAAAAGTGTCTTATGGCTAAAGCTTCAAATGAGGTACTTTCCGAAACCGAATACTTTAGTGATGACCAATCATCACTAGACGAAAATGACTTAGATAATGAATATAGTAGACTATGCAAATTAGGACTAAAAGTCATGGCTAAAAATAAAACTCTAAAACAAGCTAAAATAGAATTAGAAAATGAAGTACTAGAATTAAAAGATAGACTATCTAGGTTAGAAAAAGGTAAGGAAGTAATTGAAGAATGTAAATTATGTCAAGACCTTAAGCTTGAAAATGAGAAGCTTAGAAAAGAAATATCTAGGCTAAATCAATTTAATGATAGTAGTCACTCACTTAAGAAAATAATAAATTCTCAAAAAACTTCCGGAGATAAATCTGGGTTAGGTTTTAATTTTACCAAAGAATCACCTAGTGAAACCAAACAAGTAAAGTTTGTAAAAGCCCAAGAAGTCGAGTCGAAAGAAAAATTGATAGAATCAAATTCAAAACCAAAATTTATACTTATAAACAATACTAAAATTCCTATTGCAAGCGATGATGAGGTAAAACATTTAACCCTCCTTAAAACCCGGAGTCGGATTTACTAAAACCACATTGAGGTCTAAAAATCCACCTCCAAGAAAGACTAATAGTCCTCGACCTCGGTCTAGAACACCCCAACCTAGGAGAGACCAAGGCAAAATAATCACATAATAAGGAATCATTCACATCCACTTAGTTTTACTCAATGTGGAAGTTGTTCATCATTTATGTGCCAAAACCAAATGCAAAACATATGCAGAAACATTAACTTCGGATATATGAAACGTTAGGGACCAAATGGCTAAGCCATCGCAACCTTTAAATTGGTGTGTTCTCTTCAAATATTCTTTGTCTTCGGATTAAGAAATTCATGATAAGGTTCTCATGAACCCTTATAATTTACATTATAAAGACTTTGATGAAGATAATTCCAAAGACTAAGGTACGCCTCACTTTTCATCTTCGTAGAATAAAATGTCTATGTGTTACTATGATGTTGTAGTATAATTAGTTCTTAGAAAATAGTGTAGTCTCTAGAGATATCATTTGTTGGTTCTCTAGCTTTGAAGAGATTAGTTTACTATGAACTATTCTTTTGTATAGATTATAGTATACGTCTACAAAATGGAAATCTTCTATGACCACGTAGCAATCTCACGTAGATGAAGAAGAGCAAGCTAGTGGTTAACAATTAACATAGAAGTAGGATTAGTCTTATTATTTCATTATCTTTGCTATTCATTCTCGTCTCACCTCAAATCACCTCATGTATTGACATCTTGATTATCTCGTCCGAAATAGTTATAGAAACTTTTTAATTAAACAATGAGTTAATTAAAAAATGTCAATACTCATTGTCACAAAACTGGCCAAAGTTCAAAGAAATTTTTTTTTCAGGGGGCGGCCCACTTAAAATTAAGGGGACCGGTAGTGTAAAGTGGGCGGCCCCCTTAATTAATTAAAGGGACCGCCTATCTGGAAAAACAAACACCCCTTTACAGACAAATCTTTATGCCAAACACATCATTTTTTAATTCCCCTTCTTCTCCTACCGACTGTGAACGAACACAATAGCCAAAAACCTTCAAAAACCAATCTTCAAATCACCTAATTAACCAAAATTCGCAAAGGGTTTTCCATCACTCTTTTCATTTGATTTCATCCAATTTTGCTCTTAATCAAAATTGGGTGTTTCTCATTATTTTCATACTTTTTATTTTGGTCTATGAATTCCATAACTACAATGATACCCGTAGTCATAAGAACACTACAACCTTGATAGGATTGAATCAAAACACTTATTGAGTCAAAAATTTAAGAACATGTATACGTATGAACATATGGCCAAATTTTTGCATTTTTGCATTTCTAATTTACACATTGTTGATCAATGCCTAAAACATGTTAAAAAACAATCAAGGATGAATTATCTAAACATATACACATCTTTCAAATCAATGAGTAATAAAAATTAAAGGGGTGTTTGGTTCGTTTCTTAGGATCAATTTTTAGAGTCAAAATGACCATCACTATAGTTTTGTCACTTGTATAAACATGTAAAAACTTGTATGAGTTGTCAAGATATATAATTCATAGATAAATTGACATATCTTATAAATGATGTAAAATAAAGGGGCGTTTGGCTTAACATTTCAAAACATAGTATTGCGTCAAAACAAACACTATTTAACTC
>BQNB010127564.1:0-19422 GCA_026074375.1 Tanacetum coccineum
ATTGTTGCTTTGGATTTATCTAAAGTAGCAAACCCTTTGCAAGCTAAAGGTTCAAGATCTATTCAGTAAGGGATCCAACAGAAACCAAGTAAAAACGTTCAAAAGGTTGATTTTTAGGTGGAAAAAGTCATGTTTTTCATCACTGCGTTTTGTCTCTCTGGAAAAATTCTTCATTGCGTTTTGTCTCCTGCATTTTGTCAGAAAAAGGACACTGCGTTTTGTCATTTAGTAAAGGACAACAGTTATGCGTTTTGTCTCATTTGGGACTGCGTTTTGACGACTGCGTTTTGGTTGATTTTACAGGTTGCGATTTATCTACTGCGTTTTGCCTAATTTGAAGACCAATACTGCGTTTTGCCTAGGAGGAACTCTGCCCAACTCATTTCTTGACTGCGTTTTGTCTCAAGACTCTTCACTGCGTTTTGTCTAAGACTTTTCACTGCGTTTTGTCTAAGATTCTTCACTACGTTTTGTCTAAGACTCTTCACTGCGTTTTGTCTAAAACTCTTCACTACGTTTTGTCTAAGACTCTTCACTGCATTTTGTCTAAGACTCTTCACTATTTTTTGTCTAAGACTCTTCACTGCGTTTTGCCTATGTAATACTGTCGTTATTAAGTTAACTGATTTTAACCAAACCAAATCATAATTAAACAACATATCACCTAATCTAACAAACAATCATCACTTTTAACATGCAATCACTAATCATAACATACAATCACTAATCATTGTATCGATCCAACAATTACATAACACCAATCATATTATCATGACAACTCCAATTGTAATTACTCATCCACCGACAGTCAAATGCAAACAACAGAATGGCACTGGTTCAAGGGAATCTTCCATCAACGCATACAACAGGACGATATGCACAAGAGGCGATCACGGTTCTTACGTATACAATGATAAAGCCCAAAGAGTGAAGCCATTACGAAAGTGCATTCTTAAAGGTCCTTACACTCCAACTACTATTGTAGTTCCAGTTATTCCTGCAACAAAGAATTCTCCAGCAGTTCCTGAACAAACAACAATTGAAATTGTTCTGAATATGTCTCCTGCAAACAAAGCTCATTTTGAATCAGAAAAGGAAGCGATTCACTTGATATTGACTGGAATTGGGAGATTGGATATATACTCAACGATATGATGCAAGTAAGACAGCGCAAGAAATGTTTGAAGCTATCAAAAGACTACACCAAGGTGAATCACACAACATTCAAGATGTCAAGTCAAACTTAATCTAGATTTGTGACAATTCACCTCTTACGATGGATAAAAAATTGAGTCATACTACACAAGATTTTCTACAGAGATAATGGAAATGAAATGATCAAAACAATTGTATAGTTTGCACGAATGCAAGTCCATGTTCAGTTTCATCAACAAACTTTAACCAGAAAGGACAAGATTTCACATATTGTCAAGCAAACAACACAAGTGGGACGAAGTTCATATCACAAACCTTTGACATCTGAAACATATCATTAGCACTTGTTAATGAACGCGTTGATGAAAAGAATGCCAAGAAGGCCTAACCCATTAGCACTTGTTCTACTGCTCAACCATATCAAGATCCATATTATCAAACATAAAAGTCTCACAAATCATCTGCACCAATATCAAAAGCTTCACTTCCAACTAAATCTCATGCAACTATAAGACACAAAGACAAAGAGACAACCAAACAATCCACAAACCATCCATCCGAGTCAGCTTATGAAGAAGACTAGTGAATCCTGAAACAAGCTCATAAGATAAGGAAATGGCAAAAAAATTTGGCACTCATTTGCTAAGTATATCAAGAAGCTCTACAAACCTACCAACAACAACCTCAGAACGTTCCTCAAACCCAGAAACAAAATGTGAATACTACTTTCAAGAAACAAGAATGACAATCGATCTTGACAGCTTGGGAATCTTAGACCCAATGACTTGTTTGCTGGGGCTAGGAAACAGTGGTGGTCATTAACAACAGTCAGGATACAATTGTTTCAACTGCAAGGAATTTGTGTTATTTTGCTAAGGAATGTAGAAAGCCAAAACGGGTAAAAGACTCCCCGTATCACAAGGAAAAGATGTGAGCCTGTGTAAACAAGCCCGAGAAAAGGTAGTTTACAACCTATTCAAGCAGACAAATCTTGACTGGTAGAGCAGACACGATGGGAAGAGATTGATGAACAGATGTTGGAAGCACATTACACTAAATGGCAAAGAATCCAGTAGTTCCTAATACAGATCTCATGCACATGATTCCAAGCCAGTAGAATATGTACAATATGATACTGATAAAATGGTTTGCCAATAAAAGGACAACATTTGAGCATATCTGAAATCCATAATGTAACACATTTGTAATGTAGAAACGGGTGATAGTAATGTCATTCCTTATTCACCCAAATATTGTGATAAGAAATTTACAAATGACTAAAATGATGTAGAAAAGTGATTAAAGAGCGTATTGGGATTGCGAAATTTTGATTGCAAATTTTAAACTTGATGTCGAGAAAATAAAAAATTCAAAAGCCATTAAAGAAAGCAACACAAAACTATGCTCATTAATTGACTAAGGCAAACTATTCTTGCGGAAGCTAGAAGAACTCCAAGGGGAATCTAATAGTATTTCAGGATAGTTTGCTTAGTTGCACTCAAAATAAACAGACTGAAAGCATGAGGAGTACATGCCTTTATAATCGTACTGTTTACAATAAGAAAACTTGAACTAAAGTTAAATGAAACTCTAGGACTGATTAGACTAAGAAGGACTTGACATAAAAGAAGGTGTAAAAAGATAAAGGCTTACGAAATTTTAGTGTCTAAGTGCGAAACACGATAATTAGTCAAACAAGTCTTTTAACCAGTCACATTACGAAGTCTTGTCAAAGAGAAAACAAAGGTCATAACTGATTTGAAACTAGGAAGAAAAAGAGAATTGACAAAATGATTCCATGGAAAAAACAGGTTAGCGTTTTTTGAATGAAATTTCTTTGACAAAAGAAAGTCAATTCATCCATACCATTTACATATATTATCACCCAAATTGCCCATTACATTTAATGGAAGACCTACCTTTCAAACCCATGAACCTCAAAAAGGCTCAAAGAGAGAAACCATGTTTGTATATATCCCACATTACCTATCTGAATCCTGTAAAAAACAAGACCATCCCCGATAGGGAAGAGATTCTGATTCTTGAAGAAGAAAGTCGTTCAAAATTAAATAAACACTTAGTGAAACCTTATGACTACACAATGGAGAATAGTCTTTATGAAATTTTAAAACCCCCAACCCAGGAATATCAAATACAGTTGGCACATGCAAATGAAATAAGAAAAGAAAATGTGGAAAAATCTTTTTGTGAAAATGAAACCAATATTTTCAAAAACAAAAATAAGAAAGCAATATATCGATTCTTTACCAGTGTCCAAATCTATAAGCAAAAGTAGACAAGAGTATAATGTCATGACGAACAACATAAATCATCTTAAAGATATTGTCGATCAAGCTTGGGTAAAACATTCAACTGTAATCAAATAAAACTCGCCCTCCAACAGATCAAGATATGCAAAACCAGAATACAGAATGTTTAGATGCCTCTGCACCTCTTAAGACTCAGAATAACGTATCTAATAGGTTCAAGAACAAAAGCAATAAACAAGCATAGCATGATTTAAATTAATGAGAAACCCTTAGTAGATGAAATAACGAACTTGAATCTGAACAGGTCATTAAATAATACAAACAAATAAAAGTATTCCACTTGCAAGAATTGTGTCTAATGATGTAGAAGTGTCTTATTTGCATTCGTTATCTGATTTAGATGCGTACAATGAATTTCAATGCTTATATCTTTATAAAGTCAAGGAATGTGACTGTCTTGCACAAAAGCTTTCAAAACAAACTGAATTTGTTAGTAAAGAAGTTTACACTGAGCTTTTACGAAGTTTTGCTAAATTAGAAAAACACTCGATTTCTCTTGAACTCGCTTTACAACAATGTCAAGAACAAATGAAAAATGACACAGTTTACAAAGAAAAAACGTCAAATGTATTTCAAAAGGAACGTGAACAATATTTCGAAAATACCAGAATTTGGAAATCTCAACTGCAAGACAATAACCAATGCCATATGTTGTTTTAAAAAACTCACTGAAAAATGCAAAAGGAAAAAATGTGGAAACTAAGTTTGATAAACCATCTGTTGTTCGACAACCAAATGCTCAAAGGATTCCAAAACCATCAGTTTTAGGAAAACTGACTCCTTTTTCAGACTCTCTCGAGAGAAACAATTTTGTAAAGAAAAAGTCGGTTTCAAAAACTAATGAGTCAGAGGGTTTATCAAAACCAGTCACTTCACAGAATTTGCCTCAAACAGCATCGCAAGCTTCAAAAACATAAAATGATTACAAACAGCATGTAACGAATTGAAAAGTCGTACAACACAAACAAGAGCACCACAATTTTATTTGAACTCCAGACTTTCTAGGAAATACTAATCCTTCGCGTATCTAACACTACATGAGTACTCACAGAACTAATATTAGCAACCACAACCTAGGAGCAATCAAATGAAAAGATAAGGTCCATCATAACACTAGTCAAGTGAAGTTATAAGAAGACTAAAGGTAGAATAACACCCTAGGATTTCTAGTATTTCTAAATCTAACAAATCTGTAAACTACGTGTAATGACATTTTAAATTCCAGAACTTTGAATGTTAATGCTGTTTGTGCTACTTATGGAAAATGCGTGTTCAATTCGAATCACGATGCTTGTGTTACTAAGTTTTTAAATGACATGAATGCTAGAACTAAGAAGCCTAAAGTAGTTCCTATTAGTACTAGGAAACCCAAAAATCAAGCGAACAAATCTATTGCAACATACCGTAAGAAAACAGTTGCATCAGAATCCACTATCACAAAATCCAAGAGTTACTATATGATGCTATATGAGAAAACTAATAAGGAGTGGAAATGGTGGATAGCACAACAATGCCCATCAGGATATAAATGGGTACTTAAAGTTAGGAATGAAAGTGTGCCAAAAAGAGTTAGTTTTGCCATAGATAATGTATATAGGATAACTAATGTCTTGAAACTCACAAACACTTTAGGATCCAATTTGTCATGTATTCCATCATCCTCTTATTCTCTTGCATATTGTACAACTCATCCTATTCATTGTTGACTCGGGATGCACAAAGCACATGACGGGCAATCTATCACTGCTGTGTAATTTTGTTGAAAAATATCTGGGTACCGTTCGTTTTGGCAATGATCAATTTGCTCCAATTCTTGGTTATGGAGATTTGGTTCAAGGAAATATTACGATCAACATGGTTTACTACGTCGAAGGTCTCAATCACAATCTTTTCTCGGTTGGTCAATTTTGTGATGCGGATTTTGTAGGTTGCATTCCGAGAAATCTAGCGGTGTTTTTGTTAGACATCTTCAGGGAAACAATTTACTCACCAGTAACCGTGGATCTGATCAATATACAATTTCTCTTCAAGCAACAACTTCATCTACTCCAATCTGTCTCATGGCTAAAGCCTCACTAACTCAAGCATGATTATGGCATCGAAGACTTTCTCATCAACTTCGACTACATCAACTTGCTTTCAAAGAAGGATGTTGTGATTGGCTTACCAAAATTAAAGTATGTCAAGGATCAACTATGTTCCTCTTGTGAAGTAAGTAAAGGAAAAAGAAGTTCATTCCAGACAAAGGTTGTTCCAAGTTCAAAAGGACGGCTAAATTTGCTTCATATGGACTTGTGTGGTCCAATGCGGGTTGCTAGCATAAATGGGAAGAAATATATTCTGTTAATTTTAGATGACTATTCCAAATATACTTGGACTCTCTTTCTACGATCCAAGGATGAAACACCAGAAGTTTTAAAAGATTTTCTCATAATGATCCAAAGAAATCTTCAAGCCCTAGTAATTTCTGTTCGAACTGACAGAGGCACTGAGTTCTTAAACAATACACTTAATACATTCTTTAAAGAAGAAGGAATTGAGCATTAAACTTCTACACCACGAACACCTGAATAGAACGGCGTTGTCGAAAGACAAAATCGTACTCTCGTTGAGGCTGCTCGAACGATGCTTTCGGCTTCTAAACTTCCTTTATTCTTTTGGGCTGAAGCAATTGCAACCGCATGCTATACTCAAAACAGATCAATCATCATCCTGACACATGAGAAAACAACATATCACATTATCAATGACAGGAAACCTTCAATTAAACACCTTCACATCTTTGGTTGCACTTGTTACCTAACCAGAGATGGTGAAAATTTAGATAAGATGAAAGAAAAAGGGGATCCCTGCATTTTGGTGGGATAGTCCACTCAGTCAAAGGGATATCGCGTCTACGACAAGAGAACAAGATTGATAGTTGAATCCATCCATCTCAGATTTGATGAGATCAAAGAGATGACGAAGACGATTGTTGCTAATGACACTTCAGGCCTCGTTCCTCAACGACAAAAGGCGTCAGATTATGACAACTCTGGCCACGTCCCACAACTACAAAATGTTTCTCCTTCAGCAGATACAACAGCTCCATCACAACAAGAGTTGGATCTTCTTTTTGGTCCTTTATATGATGAATTTTTCAATACGGGTACTTCACGTGTCAACAAGTCTTCTTCTCCCACCGCCAATTCTATTCAACAAGACACACTACCTTCAACAAATATTCACTCTACATCAGAACCATCAACTCCTACAAATGTTCATGCTGAGGAAAACAACGATGATCAAGCAGAATTTACCAATCCTTTATGTACACCAGTACAAGAAGCTGTTGAGTCTTCCTTATGCAATTTTGGTAATTTAAATATGCATACCTTTAATCAACCTCAAGATTCCGAATACCGATGGACAAAAGATCACCCGTTAACTCAAGTTCGTGGAAATCCATCCAAGCCAGTGCAAACAAGACGAAAACTTCCAACCGATCCTGAAATGTGTATGTTCGCACTCACCGTGAGGACAGCTGAACCAAAAAACATTAAGGAAGCAATGATTGATTCTGCATGGATTGAAGCAATCCAGGAAGAGCTTCATCAGTTTGACAGACTCCAAGTCTGGGAACTCGTTGACAAACCCTTTGGCAAGAACGTAATTAAGCTAAAGTGGTTATGGAAGAACAAAAAGGATGAAGACCAAACTGTAATTCGCAGCAAAGCATGACTTGTAGCTAAAGGTTATGCTCAGGAAGAGGGTATTGATTTCGAAGAATCATTTGCTCCAGTTGCTTGCTTGGAAGCTGTTCGAATTTTCGTCGCATATGTTGCACACAAGTCTTTTCCAATTTATCAAATGGACGTGAAAATGGCATTTCTTAATGGTCCATTGAAGGATGAGGTTTATGTTGCATAACCAGACGGCTTCGTTGATCCTGATCATCCAGAAAAGGTTTACCGTCTAAGGAAAGCTCTATATAAATTGAAACAAAGCTCCAAAAGCATGGTATGATGAACTCTCAAATTTCTTGATGTCCAAAGGTTTTACTAAAGGTACAATTGACCTGACTCTATTCACGATAAAATACGGGGAAGACATTCTACTTGTGTAAATTTACGTTGATGACATAATTTTTGGGTCAACAAACCTTAAATTTTCTAAACGATTTGAAAAATTAATGCACAGTAGATTTGAGATGTCCTTAATGGGGGGAATGAATTTCTTTTTAGGACTTTAGATCCACCAATCCCCACGCGGTATCTTTATCAATCAGGCTAAGTACACTTTAGAGATACTTAAAAAACATGGTACACCAATGGCTACCAAACCTAAATTAGATGCAGACTTGAGTGGTGAACCCGTAGACCAAACTGACTACCGTAGTAAAATCGGGTCACTTATGTATTTGACATCTAGTAGACCAGACATAGTGCAAGCAGTATGTTATTGTGCAAGATATCAAGCAAGACCGACTAAAAAACACCTCAAAGAGGTTAAAAGTATCTTTCGATACTTAAAGGGTACCATTAACATGGGACTTTGGTATCCGAAGGATTCTGGCTTTGAACTAACAACTTTTTCAGATGTCGATCATGCCGGATGTATTGATACCCGCAAAAGCACTTCTGGAGGAATACAATTCCTAGGTGATAAGTTAGTTAGCTAGATGTCAAAGAAGCAAGACTGTACGGCAATGTCATCAACAAAGGCTGAGTACATGGCATTATCTGCAAGTTGTGCTCAAGTAATGTAGATGAGGACACAGCTTAAAGATTATGGCTTAAACTACAACAAGATACCATTATACTGTGACTCTTAGTCAGCCATATCAATCTCATGCAACCTCGTACAGCACTCTCGTACCAAGCACATCCATACTCGATATCATTTAATCAAGGAACAGGTTGAAAATGGTATAATTGAATTGTACTTTGTCAGAACTGAATACCAATTAGCTGATATGTTTACTAAACCCTTACCAGAAGATAGGTTTTAGTATCTTGTCAGACGAATTGGTATGTGATGTTTGACTCTAGCAGAACTGGAGGTTCTGACAAACAAATCTGCTTGATAATCCATCAAACATCACTTGTACATATTTTTGAAAAAAATAAATAAATACAAAAATATAAAATTTCAAAAGGAAAATACAAAATCAAAAAATCAGAAAATGTTTCACAAAAAGAATCTTCTCGACATGTATCTTGGAATCGATAACATTTACGTACCTAGAAATGTTGATTAACATCGACACGGGCATGTAAATGAAGTTCGAACAGGAGTTTTAAATGCTTTTAAAACATGTCATTTCTAATTCTCTTTATGACTTGTAATTGCTCTCTGATTACAACTCGTACCCAAACGACAAAGGAGAGTGTACGTTTCAGTGCGCTTATCCCTAAAGTTAGAAGATAAGTCTTCTAACATTTGGTTTTTCAAAAAGTTGAACACAATTTTTCAATAATTTATCAATGATAATTCATAATCTTTCAAAATTGTGTGTTCAACACTCCATCCCTCATAAAGTTTTACACGACAATTCTTCTACATTTGGTGTCATTTTCAAAATGAGTCAATGTTTGAGGGGGAGTTTTTCAAAAAACAAAGTTTTAATGATTTTGGATACATCATCTCACGAAAATTCTTATGTATTCAAAACATTATCAAAAATGTCTTAATAACAACACAGAATTAATAATGACTACTCAATAGATTGTATGTTATAAGATGATTAAGTGATTGAGCACAAATTTTCCAAGAATTCTTCAATGACAATTCATAATCTTTCAAAATTATGTGCTCAACAATGCTAACCCTTAATTTTATATTCCTTTTACAACTTGGTATCATTTTTTAGTGTCAAACATATGTAAAAATGAGGGGGAACAAGTTAATATTCCATATAATTCATGCTAATATGTTTTCTCCACGGATTTTTCATGACAAATTTTAATAACAAGGTATTTCAAAAACTAAGTGAATTAGTATTTAAAATAAGGGGAGAAATGTAATTAAAATGTGATCTTGAAAATAATAAGTGATCTAATCGACTTAAAGTGCTTGATACTCTTTGGAAAAAGGTTTTATGGTTACGATCTAATACCCAACAACATCTTAATCTTACGACGATTCTGAAGACATAAGGTGTTTAGGTTAGGTATTAGTCCTATGATCCAACCAGAACCGGAGGGATCTACCCAAGGACATTCTATAGTTAGAAATAGCAGTCCTTAGGTATGATTGAAGATGAATGAGTATAAGGGAATAATGCCGACTAAGATTGAGCTAACACTAGAACAATCACAACAAGGTGTTACTAATGACGTCTTGGTAAGCATTGAAGGGGTTGAAGAATGAAAAAGAAATGCAAGGATAAAGGGTCTAAAGAAAGAAGCCCTCCCTATACCTTAGGCAGAAACCGGGTCAATACATAATCTATCGGTTTTCACAAAAGATGAATTCTGATATTTAAGACGACATCATGGACCCAGTGATGCAATGCACAACCCTTCCCAGCCATTCGAGTTTCTCTCAACAAAAACATGTCTCATTTGTCACGGAGATACACACGTTATATATTGACATCTCACTCCAAGATTGTTGATATTGAATAGGTGGCAGTCTGCTTCAGCCTTCGAGTACTAAAACCAAAACGCACTAATCGAGTCTAGAGCCAAGAGATCAATAAAATAAATCTCATTATGACATATTCCATGACAAACACTTGTTGAACACCAATAAGTTTACAAGCTGTTTACAAGAGTCCTACGTATTATCCTTGTGATTTTGCCAGAACATCTGAGTGATAATTAAGTATTCACAGTGAAGATGGGAATCCTGCTTAAGCCAACATCAAACAAGCTCTTGGTAGGTGACTTGCGCGATTCTATATGAATCAAACTTATGTCAACTAGAAAGAAACGATGGTGCGATTCTATGTGAATCAAACTTGTTCCAGTAAATGAATTGATGACTTAATCAGAAAGATAGTGACTATCTGATTCACTTTTACCATGTTATCTGCTTTGAGTCGTTCCGGTAATGAGAACTAGCAAGCATGGTAAATCTAATACATCTGTGTTAGAAGATCCTACGCTTTGAGCTAGAAACCCTGTCAAGGAGATTCTTTGAATCTACCTGATCACAGGTACAATATTTATACTGTAAAACGGTCCTACGGAACCGGAGGTTAATCTAACCAAATCTGGATGAATGACAAAACCATATTCGTCCATACGCTTTATTGCTAACTGTTTTATTTCAGGATTCATATAAAGATGGAGATGGAGATGCCTCATTCTAGCTGAAGTCTGATTCATTACCACATGTTCATGCTCAAACTACAAAGACATACTATAAGCATCAAGATTCAAGAATCAAGAAAGCTCAAGTATTAAAGACAAAGACTTCCGCAAACTCTGATAAACAAGATCTTCCTTTAAGATATCAAGTCTATCAAGGGAGATTGTTAGCAAGCTTTCAAAAAGATGCGAAGTATGAGCATGTTGGTCAAGACACAAGATCGCAAGGTGGCAAAGACGATCAAGACTAAAGGATAAAGATTTAAAGATCTCGGACAAAAAGACGAAGTCAAAAGACAATGACAAAGGCTCAAAATCAAAGATCACAAAGCATGAAGGAACAAGCCTACAACAAGATAAAGACCAAGACAAAGACAAGAGCTTAACGACAAAAGCAATCTCATGGATCTCATGAAGGAGTGTCATAATGAACTCACTTCGAGGGAGATTGTTAGCCTCAAAAATATTGAGTCGAACAAGAAGTTTGTTCTTTAGGAATATTTGGTCTTGGTCATTTATATATTAATGTTGTAATAGGCTAGAACGGGAATCGGGCTCATTTAATGTAATCTAACCGGTCACGTGTTATGGGCTAAAGCCTATAGTAATTCCAAGTAATCTCAAGCCCGACCCAAAGAAATCCCATAGGCATGAAAGCCTCATGGTGCAAGTATAAATACCCCTCTCCAAGTGTGGAGAGGGTGTTGGTTCCATTTGTATTTTTGTGCAAGTAAATCAATCATCTCTTATTTTCTCTTTACTTTCTCTCTCTAGTTTCTCTCTCTAGTTTCTCTCTCTAAAATTCTTATCTTTTCTCTTATCTATTTTTCTTATTCAAGTATGGTGAAGTGAAGGTGATTATTGGGTTCCAACATTCCTCATTACCTTGACATGAGTGACTGCCAGAATATGCTTTGTAGAATATACATTTCCTCTTGATTGTATGCCTCTTGCATATGCATAGAAGGAGTTACGTTGTTCTCTCCAATATGAGATACCCTATAACGCATATCTATCATAAGAAACTTTAACAGGACTCCATATGTTTGGAACCATGTCTTCAATGTCTGGAAGATCATACTTAGCGGCATTTGACTTGGTAGTAGACATCTTGCATGTCATAGTCGAAACTCCTCCTTGTAGATACTTGAGATCATTGTTGATGAAGAATTCGAATGGTACTCTTTGACGATTTCCATACGTGATCAAAGGAAGGGGTTTGGAAAGATCAAAAGGATAGTCACCGCCTTTAGGATTTTCCCAATCAAGCTTTTCTGAAAGAGCCTTATAGCATTCTTCAAAGTCATATTCTAATTCAGCATAATTAGAGCGTGTGCCTTTGAGTAATCTGAATGCTGGTCCTAGCAGGATTTCTTGAGTTAAATTCTCAATTTTTAGCCCATTCAAGATGTATCCAGAGAATTCTATTGGAATGCTCATCAATTCATCAAAGTCCTTTAATGATTTATCAGTAGAAGTGGAAGCTACTAGAGTCATCAACCAATTTTGGGTTGGTCCTTCCTGAGTAGTCTTGCCAATATTCCAGTTAGGGTTAGTGGGTTCTTGAGGTGGTGTAGATTTCTTGAACCAGTCACGTCTAGAGGCAGTCTCTTTCCTTGGTTCATCTTTATTATCACCCATGTTCCCTTCTTGATCATGTGGCATGTCTGAGGCTGCAACCTCAAACACTAGTTCCTCTGATTGAACAGACTTTCTAGAAGACTTCGGTTGAGACTTGGTGCCTTTGGAAGAGCCAGACGTTGAATCTTTATTTTTCGGCTTAGTGGTTGGTTCTGCATCTTTGCTTAGCTTTCTCTTCTTCAACCATCAGTCTGATCCTGCGGAAGGGTCTTCATCTTTATCCTTGTCTTTTTGGCCACGCTTCAATGAATACACATCATAAGAGAAGAAGAAATATTTGTTGAGAGCGTAAGAGTTTTTCAAACCATCATAGCAATCTCGGTGTTCGGGAGCCGTCAGATATGACTTACTTTTCTCCATCTTGTCGAGAAGAATCTTTTTTAACTCAAATTCAGTAAGTGTAGAAGCAGCCTCATAAGTAGATTGTGGTTGAGAAGACACCTTTGCTAGAGTAACTTCATCACGCGATTCTATAATTAACTTTTTGATCACAGGTGGAGCGAAGTTAGACACTTCCTTCGGCAGAATCTGAGGCAGCTGATCCTTTACTTGCTCTTTGATTCTTGCCGTGAGAGACTCTGAAAGGAAGTTCATGAATTCTTCTCTGGTTTCTCCCAACCTTGTGTCTAAATGTTCATCAACTAAAGATGTCACTTGAGTGTGTAGAGGGTCCTTTTTAATTTCAACAACTTCTTTTTCCAATGCTGTTATTCTATCGTTGAATCAAAAGACTAATACGAAGTCAGGACGTGTTGATAGAGGATTTGTAGTTTCAATTGTCTGCGGTGAAGTGGGTGTTGTTAGTATTGGTAAAGGAGTGAAGGTTTGTGTTGATTGAGGAATGTTTGTGAATACAGGTGATGATTCAGTGATAACAGAAACTGGTATTGTAAGAAGAGTGGGTGCCTGAGTTCTTGGGACTTCATGGTGGACATGAACATCTAGTGGAGAAACTAATTCTGCATTAGACTGAGGGATATCTGAAAAATTTAGAAATTTTGATGCCAAGTCGGATGAGCGAGAAGAACTAGTAACAGGAACTTCAGTCTTCTTCGTAACAGTAATAATTGTCACATGAGCATCGTCAACAACTTGTCCTTGAGTAGTCTCTAAATTTTCATTCCCTTGTTGAGCTTCATCCATTTCAACATCAGCACCTTTACCTTGAACAATCTCTTTACCAGTCTGAGTGGGTTCTTCCAATCTAGCGTCTACATCATCATTAAATTGGTCGGTAGTATCATCCATTCCCTTATCTTCATCACTTTCAATCTCATCATCTTCAGATTCATTTTCTTGATCAACTTCCTCCTCTTCTTGATTATCATCATCAGATTCTTCATCTTGCTCTGAATCAGATTCTTGCTCTTCACTTTCATTCTCATGTCCACTGCCTTCATCACTTGCCTCTTGTTCATTGTTGCTGTTATCTTCATCATTACCCCAAGACTCAGATTCACTCTTAGTAGAGTCATCTTCTATCACATCGGGAACCCCTGGTTTATCACCAGTTCCTTCACTTGTAACGGTAGGAGTGATCTTTTCAACACTTAGAGGTTTTTTGCCACCTGTACCAGAACCACTAGGACGTGTCATGTGAAAGTACCTTAAGCTCTTCTTTCTTACTTCTTTCAACTGAGCCTTTTTAGTCAAAGCTACTTCAGATAGCAGCTCAATTCCTTTACCATGAGCAACATCCACCTTTTCCTTTTCCTTTCCTTTAAACTTTGCTTCCACCAGAGGTTCTCTGATGACGATACATGTTGTTGGCTTAGTTGAAGACTTCTTGACTGATCTCTTAACTCGTTTGCCTTTTGTAACAAGTTCTTCATCTACAGGAACTAGATCACTGTCCTTCCTAGTTGGAGAGGCTTTCTTGAATTTTCTAGCAATCTTGGGAGGTACAACACCTGTAGCATGGCCAAGATAAGTCTTGTAAGCCTTGGATTCCTTCATCTCAGGATTGGTCAAACATTCAGGTAGAACAACTCCATAGAAATGAGATGATTCTTTTGCAGACACAAATCTTAAGGAGTTAATTAACTAGTCATCTTTGGAGGTGTGCATCCCAATTTTGTTTCTCCATGAGAGTGTCTTTTCTTGAATAAGAAAGTGGTGAATGATAAATTTGGTGAAACAAGGGTAGTACATCTTTTCTTGCTTTTTGTAGACTCTGTTTTCAATCTGGTAGATGAAGTCTTCCCACAGTAATTCCACATAGTCTACATTTTTTTGATAGAACATACCCCAAAGGATTTGAGCTATGGAGGGACGAAGCTTGTCAAGACCACTAGTCTTTCCAGATAAACTCCGGTTGATAAGATCAGCAAACGTTCTCCAGGGTTGATGCATCTAATCGACAACAACATCATTGAGTGAATTGATCACCCCAGTATGACCGAGTTCTCTTAAGAAAGACACAGTGTCTTCTTCAGAGGGAAGGGGATCAAATTCTCTATCCGGTACTCTAGGGAAAATCTGAAAGATATCTCTAAAGACTTCCAAAGTAAGTTTGAATAGTTTCTTCTTATCAATCTTGAATCTGTAGAAGGTGTCATGCTTGTATACAGAATTCCAGAATTAGTGCATGTACACTTCAAGGACATCAACAATGATGAGAAATGCAGGATAACATGGAGTGAGTGCAATAACATCCAGAGTGACTTGAAATGTTGGTTCTCTTGGTGTCAACCCGCGAGGGATTCTTGTCATACCCCGCCAAGGCAAAAACGCGAGGCGTAAACATGAATGGATGTCATCACAACACATGGTGTCTATATAGAGAATACTAAAATGAAAACTAAAGTAAAGCAAAGACACAAAGTGTCATAACAATACCTAAAACCTAATGGTGTCTTTATTAATGAGAAAGAGGTCTCGTTAATAAATGACATGCAAAAACATAATCCAAACTATTCATATAAACGTATTTATTCAAACAGAAAGCATAAATAACTCCAAGCATCCTACGGTCTCTTCTAGCCACTTCGCTATATCTTAGCACCATTAAGCTCACCTGAAAATGATGCTTAAAAACGTCAACACAGCGGTTGGTGAGAGTCATAGGTTTAAGACTCACATTATAAACCTTTCAAACCAATTACTGTGATTATCAAAACAATATAGGACAATTATGCAACATATAAACTTATGCTAACATGCAAACTAAATCACCATATCAAACCAACCATACATATACTGGGTAGGCGTACCCCTCTGATTCCGCATACGTCACTTACGCACCTAAAAGTCTACCAGCTGAAGCTTATATTTTGGCCTGAACCCATACCAATTCACTGAGTTGATCAATCTCAAATTAACGATCCATGAGATGATCAGCCCCACTATTAATGATCCTCAACACAACACAATATCATGCAACAACAAGCCATATGCAGTCACATAATGTCCACACGCAATCAAAACACATAATCACAGCAATTCAAAACATTTCCAAAACACTTAGCATCATTTCCATCCCAATTTAAAACATTAAAAAGAGGGACTATGAAACTCACCTGATGCTTAGCTTCCCAAAAGAATCCAACAAAAGCTTCACAAACACTTCACGGATAATCTAAACAATTAAGCACACAATAAGCTACCATCAATTAGGCATTCAACCCAATATGATGTAACCTCAACTATGATGGATATTTAAGCTATCTACCATAGTTCTATACTTGTTTTAAACCTTTTCCAACTCTTATATACACCATTTACACTTCAATACTACACTTTAAATTTTCTGGATTAGAGCAGAATTTTATACTCACTTACGCGTCCTAAACGTACCACTTAAACACTTCCACAATTCAAACCAAAATTCACCATGCTACATATATGTCTTATGAACCTCTCCTAGTTCTCCCAAAGTCATTACCCTTTTACAAATACCCTTTAGAAATTCATTAATCCAAAGTGTCTAGAATTCGGCCAGAAACTGACCCCCTAAAAGTATGACGTTAGATAACCCACTTAAACTTCATAACCTACTTAGAAAAAATTCAGGGGTCACACATAATATATAAAATAACTTCCACGTGATTTAGAGCCTCTAACTAGATGTCTAAATATTTTTAGAAAAATCAAAACCAAAACTGAAATTCGTCACAGTTTTACACACTGATTTTGTAAAGACCTTTTGACCCACTTCCAGACCATAAAAACTCACGAGACCAACTTTGCTAGAAAGTGGACTCTCTGAGTTTATCTCGAGTATGTTGTAAATTGTTTATTTGATAATTTATGATTGAGTTATGACCGTTACAAAATTGCCTAATTTTCTGCAGTGAATTAAACAACTAATTCGGGCGATCTAGACCCTAACGCATGATTAAATCACGAAACCAATTGAACCAATGATCAAACAATCATCATTAAACTATAAAATCCAGAAACTTTAAAACCCTAATTTATTTTCTTGATTAAACATAATCCATCATGCTTAGATTACAAGAATTAAAATAAAAACAAGAATTAACCAAAGAATTAGAAAATACATTAAACCCTAAAAAATTTCTTCTCTTTTTTTCCTCTCTGGATCGGTCGAGCAATAGGAGAGGAGGGTTATGAGATTTATTTTGTATTTATAGGCTCCCAATTAATTATAAATAATATCTAATTAGAGTTTGTTTCCTTTTAAAACTCTTTTTTTCTTTTCTTTCCCCTTATCCTCTTTAAATTCGTTTATACTATTCATCTATAAAAAAAAAATTATTTTATTTTTAATTTATTAATTACTTAATTATTTGTTTTACCTTAAGTTTTTTATAAAAACCTAAACTTATTTGCACATATCTTTTTGCTTAAACGCAATTTACTAGACTTTTAAAAATAATTAACTTTCCAAAAATACTTTTCATTTCACAAATTCACTTTCTAAAAATAGAAAGTCTTCCAAAAACTCTCATATTTTAACAAACTCATTTCTTTCATAAATGACACACTTCCCAATTTAATCCATCACCTAGACATCTACATATTAACCAAAACAATTCTCTCAAAATACCCAATCAATTTCATTATCACTATAAGTGATTAAAATGAAATTTCTCCATCAAATAACTCATTTCTCTTAACTTAACCTCTAAAACCTAAACTTATCTTAAATTACTAACACAAAAATATGTATACGTATAATTACTTACACAATTAACGCGAAGCCGCTTCAATCACCGAAATCATTTCCTTGTCACCAAAAGTGAACGAAATGAACTTCATAAAATTCAACACAAATCCAATCCTAATGAAACGACCACGCTCAATGGATTGATTATCCAATCTCACATATCCCACACAAACACATATAAACACGTATAAACACATAACCATACATTACAACAGATACATTTAGGTCAACACTACGGTTTGACCAACCTGCTCAAGTCATGGTTGTCACATATATCTAATAATGCAAAGAAGGCAATGAAGAGATGATTCAATCAAATGATTAAGGTATGTTTGTTTAGGCAATGATCACTTAAATAATGATGTGTTTGGAATAGTGTTTATAAGTTTTAGAAAATAGAGTTATCATAAGTTATAAATCCTTTCGGCCTTTAAATATAACTAGTGATTATATCGATTAATAACAACAAATCCTTTCAGCCTTTATAAGTTATTATAACCAATATATTAAGTGGAATGATTAAACACATATATAAAACAACCATTTCAGCCTATATTCTTGTATAAAATATGTTTTACCAATTCAATAAACACATATCCAAACGCTCCATACCCAAGATCACATATTGCCCAAACAAACACAAGCTGACTACTCCATGATCAAATAAGTAACAAAACACATAACATTCATCATGAATTTAGTAAAGATCATATTCAAAGGATAAACAAGATTTATACCAACTTCAAGAGCAAATGTTTGATGATTTCATAAGTTTTCCCAACGAAAACTTTATTATATTCAAAGTAAACCCAAAAACTATGAACAATTCTGTCATAATTACTTATAGATTTGAATTACAATTCAATGCTACTTCATTGGATGGATTAAAATCTGGAAAATGATGGTGGAGAGAGGTGGTAGTCGATGGTGGTAATGGTGGTTTGAAGGGATGTTTGGATCCTTTGTTTGTCAGGCCAAGATCACTAAAAATCCCTATTTTAAGTGTTCTAAATGAACTAGAATGATTTGTATGAGAGTGTGTGAAATGGGAGAGCCAAATAAGGCTATTTATAGGCTGTCTGAGGGCCAAAAACCGCCAAACAAAAATTATTATGCGCCGCACATCGGGAGTTAATGCTATCTTCATTTAATTGCCTTTAAATTTTTCTGCCGACTCAAAAGTGCACCGCACTTTGGGTAAAACCGCCGCACTTTGTCTAATTTTAGCATTTGGCCTTTTTCATGGTTGTAGATAATTGAATTCTCTTCGCGATGCCACTTGAATCAACTAAAATGGAGTTCGTATGCCCGAGTTATGACCAAAACAATAAATAGGTGTCGAGAGATCTTTATCTTCGGTTATTTCTTCATTTAAGCTTCAAATCTTCGTGTATTCTTCTGTTTTCTTCCAGACACATACTTAGAACCTATAATAGCAAATATACTCAATTCTATACCAAAAGTTCTTATAATTAACCAATAAGTATACATAAAAGCATTGATAACGCATATAAAATATGTATAATTTGAACGTTATCAAATACGAAAGTTACATGGAATTATGGAAGACCCTATACAAAAGATTTACACTTTTTTTGTTCCTACATCGTGGTAGTGACATTTCTAATTATTGGTTTATAATCATCCGCTACAATTATATACCAAAGATCTATATACGTAGACTTTACAAAAGTTTTAAAACTATATTTCCAATATATATAATCAATAAATTCAAAAAGAGGTGGTCATTGCATAGATTGCTCTTTTTTCTAGTTTTCAAAATCTATGGATCGATCTAAGTTTTTTTTAGTAAAGGGTTTCCTTGATAAAATATATTACTAAAAAAAACTCTTAAGCAGATATGATGAGG
>BQNB010127565.1:0-17395 GCA_026074375.1 Tanacetum coccineum
CATGAAACACTTCACTTTTTATTAAACTACTTGGAGAATACAAGGCTTTGAAAGGTAAACTTGCTTAATTCAAAAAGCTTAAAAATAGAGAATACAATGCAGAAAACGTAAAAATTGTTTAAAAAACGATTAGTACTCCAAAGAAAAACCATAATAAAAAAAAGATAGATCCTCCATGCGTGACATTCTTCTCCCTTTTATAGGGGGTGTGAGGTGCTCTTTGCCAAAGTCTTCAATCTTGTTTATGGAAAGCCATAATTATCGCAATCAATCTTGAAATCACACATTTTGACTTTGCCGATTTGTTCCTAGTTGTCATTCCTTGTCAAAAAGGAAACGCGTGAATCTGGCATTGCGAAGTGTCGGGGATTAGTTAGGAATCCTTTGTGAACAACTCGCGGTAATCAAGGGGGGTGGAATTGCCCTGTTTTTCTTGCGCGCTATTTTCGGTATTAATTAATGATATTTCAAATTTTGGAGTTAACGGGTGTTAGGGGTTAAAGGTTGTGGGGACTAACGGTGCAAAGAGTCAGGGACTACTGGTGTTAGTCCAAAAGGACTAACGGTGTAATGGTTTGGGTAAACGGGCGTTTGGTATTGGACTTGGGCTTGTTTTGGGCCTTTTGGCTTTTTATGATGAATGGCTAGTTTTAAAGGTTTAACGGGCTGACTTGGCCCATTAACTTGGGTTGGGTTGGCCCACTAAGATGCGTACGCCTTTGGCTTCGGTTTTCCATGCTCTTTTCAATCCCATGCTCGGTTTTGTCAGGTTTTTGCCTTGTTTTTGTCTTTTTATGAATAACTTTACCTGCACAGTGAACAACACAAAACAAGCATATATTTGGCATTTTGTGTCTGTTTTTGGTTATTTAAGCTCGTTTTATTGAGATAAAGGTATGTGTATTTAAGCACATACAAAAACCCCTCATACTAAACTATTGATGTGTCCTCACGCAAACAAATAAATCCATGTTTAAAAAACTAAAAATTTCAACCCCCTTAAATTAAATACCCTGAAAAGTAGCAACGTGTAAAATTTAAAGGGATTAAGAAATTACTAATTTTTTAAACACTCCCCGTTTTACCATTTTCTTACTAGCATACATATTTTGTTGATTTTTTATTATGTACAGCATGCTTGACTTTCATTATTGATCATAACATTTAGGATCACTAAATAAGAAACACCTCAATCCTAAGGTGCCCTAGAAGGATAAATTCATCGTCCCTAATTTTTCACTTATTCCCAAACTAAGCTTAAAAATGAAATCATTGTTAATTATAAGTTGGGATACTAACGCTACTCATATTTGAAATTTGTGTAAAACTTTTCCTCTTGACAGATATTATACATTAAGGCGTGAGTGTGCTCAGTTTGAAATTTGACCATCCAACCCACATTTTTAGATAGTTATAACCTTTCCAAGGTTCGTGACTAATCTTTTGGAAATATAAGGCTTTTGCTAGCTTATTCACACACAATTCTCACTTTCAAGGTTGGGTTTAACACAAAAACTCTTCCCTTCCCTGCTCCTCCTTTTTAGCTCTCGGCATTCCACAAGGACCATACTCATTCATACCAAATTTTTTATCCAACTTAAACAAGCATAACACAACATATCTAATACATATAAGATGTTTTGTATGTTAGGTTAAGTATTTTCAAGTGTGAAGCAATGAAAGTAAAAAATTAGGGTTTATGGGAAATTAGGTTTTCTAATCTTGCAAGTCTTGGTTTAAAGATCTAAACAAAGGGTTTAGTAATTATATTTCTATCATCATCATACATCACTATAAGGTTATCTATAAACTTTTATGTCTTTACTTTTATCATTTTTATGTGTTTACATGTTCTATATAACTAAATCACCATTTAGGGTTTTAAACATGTTAAATGGATAACTTACTTGTGATTATGATTTTGTACACTTTTTCATATGATATGTGATTGGTAATATCATGGAATAATGAGATTATAAGTATGTTAACATGTTGGTTTAAGTGGAAAATGTTTAAGTATAAACTAGTAATTAAAAGTTAATTAAGGAAAGTTTATGATTTCATGTGAGGTTAAAGACATTTGTGGTTGTTTAAGTTCGTGTTTTAGATAGTAGGTTTTACATTTCATAAAGATAATACACCTCATGACGATTCCAAAATGATAAGAAACTCGAAAAACCGATTTATAACGAAAAAGATACGACGATTTCAAGTTTACGTTAAATATATACTTTTATAAAACTATTTTTATAAAAATTACTATTCACCACAGAAACTTATATTTTTAAAACATCATTAATATGATAAAACTTTTAAATACGAGAACGTACTCGAAAGAATCGCTAAAAACGGAGTTAAAACGAATAAGTTACGACATTTACGAGATTTACGATAACTAAATCTATAAAAATAAATATATAACTGTTATGAACAGTAAAATCACTATTCATCAGAAAAACTCAAATTTTGAAAATGTTATATTTTGATAACTCGTCTTAATACAAAGGCGTGGACGTAAGAAACGAAATAAACGGACTTAAAACGAGAAAGTTACGCCAGTTTTACTAAATTATACTTATAAACGTTTTTACTTTATAAATATGATTTCACTAAAACGATTAGATGGTGATGTAGCTATATAGAATTATATGTGGTATTAGTTAATCAAAGTACTATATTACTAGGGAGTTTCATAATGAGGCCTCTTCGGGGTGGCGTATCGACGAGTTGTTGGATTTACGATTTAAAGTGTCCTAGCTCCTCATACGTCACTACATGACCTCTTAATTATGATAGCCCGAACGATAGTATGATGAGCTATACGACCTATAAATAATCAAAGTGTTTAGTACTTATACGACCTATATTGGATTAGGTTGCCTTCAGATTCCTTCGTGACGCATTTTTCTATTGTGAATACTTGTTGATTATCATTCACTCGAGGTGAGTTCATAGCCCCCTTTTTACTACGTGATTGTTTTACAAAATCTACGAGGTGAATTACATTGCTTGTTTTACTATTGGACACAAGTGTTTTTCTAAGTGTTTTCAAAGTGTTTACAAAGTGTATGCTATCCAGATTACTGCCTGAATATTATTGCTAAGTTACGCCTAAGTACCCTTGCCACTAAGCTCCACCTTTTATTCTTGATACCGTGAGTTGCCGTTTTAGTAAGCGCATTTTTAGTGTTGTGGTTGAATCTATCGGGACTGACAATCCCCACCTTTTCTTGGGGTCACAAGTTGACTTCATTTGGTGCATTTAACCATTTGAATAATACGTTGGTTGTTTGCTCTTCCTTTTTACTGCGTGAGGCTATTATTACGATTACTTATTACGTGTTAAGGTTCGGTGTCATGAGCTTAGTGCAATAATACCTGTTTTTGGACTACTGAATATGTTTCATGGTCTACTATTACTTAAATCTTGTGGGTCACTACTTTTTACCGACCAACCTTGGAAATTCATTCAACATTTGTTGTTGACTTTTAGCGTGTTTAATTTCAGGTCATAAGGTATAAGCTTGGATGGGAGCGTGATGGATCTTCAATGTAGATGGATTATGTGTGTATTTTAAATTCGATGCAATCTGTTTGATACCTTTAATAACTTAAGTCACCTTTGGTTTAAGTATGAAGCTTTTGTTTAATAAAACGCAATATGGAAATGTATTATGAATTTTAAATACATATGGGGACCTAATGTATGAAATCTGATATTTTGCTATGGCATCGAATGAAATCTTATCTTAAAACGTCCATTTAAGGTAGTTTCCTATTTCTTATATTGTTGTCATTGACGTAGCAACCCCATTGTTACCCATTCCTGCTTGCTACCTGATTTTTGGGGGTGTTACATGATTATCGTTATCCTGCACAGTGAACTAACACAACTACAAGCTATATTTGGCATTTTATGTCTGTTTTTGGTCATTTAAGCTCGTTTTATTGTGATAAAGGTATGTGTATTTAAGCACATACCAATCATGTTCATTTTTTTAAAATTGTATTTTTAGCATAATTTTACAATTCGAAAAAAACCAAGGGATTCCCATGCACCCTCGGGAACCACCCTCGATCCGCCCCTGAATATCTATCATTTTATTTGATGTGTACATCGTTTTGTATAAGTTACGAAGTATACTGTCCAACGTTGTAATGCACATATGATGTTGTATACAGGGTAAAAGATAATGAGGGGGCATAAGGGGCATGTGCCTTCCTAGCGAAAAAACCTTAGGGCTTGTTTTGTTTACAAAATATTTTTGGCGGAATTGGAATCTGTTTAAGGAATTAGAATGTGAAAGAATAAAATGTTAGGAACTGGAATCTCTAGGATTTGTAATCTAAAGATTTGATATTCGCAAATTCTAGCAGAATTTGGTTGGTAATAAATGAAATGAGTATATTAATTTATATTAAAATACTTAAAAATTTAATTTGAGTTGTAATATTAATAAAACTTATTTTTATTTTCTAAATATATGTACTTATTAGAATAAGAAAATAATATGATAATTTTAAATAATATTATATAAACTTATATATTTAATATATGATAATATTATATAATATTTAATAGGATTTTTATTAAAAACGTAATTATATTTTTTAATACCAATCTTTTATAAAACTAGTATGTATATAATATTTTTTTATAAACTTTTTTTTTAATATTATTTTCTTAATATACTTCTTTTTATAAAACTATTATAGTTTATAATAAATTTTAATTTTTTATTATAAATATTTTAAATAAACATATTGATTAAATTAATTAAAAATAATAATAATTATAATATTAATGCATAATATTTTAATAATTAATATTATATTTTTAATAATAATATTAATATAATAATATTAGTAATATAATTTATATTATCTCGGCCCCCTTCAAATTTCATTGGTATTCTCTTGAGTTTTTTAATAAAGTGATTTATATAAAAATATTTCAAAAAAAAAATTAAATTAAATAATAAAAAAATTAAAAATTAAAATTTAATAATAAAAAAAAAAAATAAAAATCATAAATAAAATACAAATAAATGTTTATAAAAATTAATATAATAAAAAAAAATAAGAAAATATTAAATAAATAAAAATAAATAAATACATATAAAAAAATAAACAATAAATATATAATAATAAATATAAATAAAAATAAAATTAAATAAATATAAAAAAATAATAAAAAAAAATTATTATAAAAATAAAAATATAAAATAATAAAAATAAAAAAATAAAAAAAATTAAAATTAAAAAAGATAAAATAAAAAAAGAATAAAAAATTATTAATTAAAAAATTATATAATAATTTAAATATTTTTATTAAGATGTAACTGCAAAAATCTATCCTGTGGTTTGTTAGTTTGTGGCACTAATCATCCCTAGAGATACATTTGGCATAATCATATCTGAAGTGGTGATACGTGTTCGGAAAAAATCATCTCATAGAGGGATGATTTTTACAAATCTTTTTGTAAACTTTTTTACAATTAATTCATCCCCAATAAGGATGATTTTCCTCGGAAATTTGGCAGTCAGTGATGCTTTAGTGCCAATAGGTATCGGTTTAGGGTATGATTATAATGCCAACAAAAATACAAACCCACTAGAATGAATTTTTTGCAGTTATAATGTATTATAATAAGCTTCTCATTAGTTTTTTGTAAATATTATGAATTTTAAAAAAAAGTGATAATAATAATAAATAATAATAATAATATGAATTTCATGGAATTATAAACATTTCTCTCATTTCGCCATGGAATGTTGAATTCCACATATGTGAGATTTTGAGGGATTTTCATTCAGTTTCGTTTGCCAACCAAAGACAATGAGAAATGGAATTCAGATTCTGATTTCCTTGAATCTGCCAACCAAACAAGATATGGAATGGAATCAGATTTCAATTTCATCAGTAATCTGAAGGATTCTTATGCGAACAAAGGGCCCTTTTCAGTGTAATTTTTTAAACATATGGTTGATCTTTTTGTAATTTGTCTTCTAAATCAATTTGTAATGCTATTTTTTATATAAGGTTAATTGACTTAAAAATGTATTATACTAGACTCTTTTTGTCATGTATGTAGAGTATCTCTTTTTTTTGCCATTGATGACAACCGTACTTTTGACTTCGTGCTATTGTGTGTATTTTATGGCTTATTTTTGAATGTTAAAATAACCTTTTTACATTCAATTTTTAAAAAAGTAGAGGGTAAAATGGTCACAAGAATAACACAATTAGCACGAATTAAAAATGTTTGGTGTCACAATGACAAAAATTTAATACTCTACAAACAATGACATAATATGTCAAAGTATATTACATTTTTAAGCAAGTAACCCTTTATATTTATAAAAGTGTTGATACTTTCGAGCGAATTTTTTAGTTTTGCCCCCGATTATATATTCAAAAAAAAATGACTATTGTATAACATCACTTCCCATAAACTTTACTGGTTTTCTTAAATTCTTAATCTCTTCATCTATATGGTATCTTAGTTTTCTCAACTATATTGATGAAACATAATTAACCACTAGATCATTTAACCATCAACCCGTTTTCTTAAATTCTTAATCTCTTCATCTATATGGTATCTTAGTTTTCTCAACTATATTGATGAAACATAATTAACCACTAGATCATTTAACCATCAACCACGAATATGCTGCACTAAAGTAAACCCACTTGATTAATAAATAATGACGTCTATCAAGTATTTAAGGTCCGTTTGGTTTGAGGTGTTAGCTTGGGTTTTATGTTTATAACTTTAAATCAATTTTTTGGTTGTGGTTTTTGTATTTGGGTTTGGATTTATAACCCAAATATTTAGGTATGTACTAATGGTAAGGGGTATGACAAGTTTTATAATAAGAGTGGACCTAAATGTTTTCTCCTTCACATCTTTTTTTTATCCACTCATTATTAATATATATTATTTTTAATTCATATTGTAATATATAATATATTTTTAAATATTATTTTTTTTCTCATACTTTAAATTTAAATTCAAATTCAAATCTTAAACTAAATCTAAATTTTAATCCTAAACTCATCTACAAACCAAACTAGTCCTTAAAGTTTTGGTTCGGAAATTTGATGAGAAATGTTTCTTTATACACACTATCAATTAAGTGTTTTATAAATACACTTTTTTGGTTTTCATTATTTTACAAATATTAACGTACGAGAATAAATCCTTTTATTTTACTTTTTTACTATCTATCTTTATTAATCAAACACAAAAACGATTTAAAGGCATTGACATCTATTAATTGTGTTATGTTCTACGTTATATTATTTCTATGATTCGATTCAAAATTCTCCCCTCTTTAATTTAAGATCGATTTCGACATGGTTTCGAGTTGTATTTCGAAAACACAAAATGAAGTCGATAACCCACGAAGTTTTGCGATACCGTGGCGGCTCTCCGCGATATATGCGATATGATAATATTTTTCAACTTCCCCCCATCCACTTGCGATGGCGTGTAAGTAAACTATCACGCCAGTCACGTCGATCTCGTCAGACATGCGATATAATGTGATGTCAGACATGAACATTCAAAATTTGACTTGTGGAACACGATAGGAAAAACGAGTAGTACGTTTGAAATTAAACGTTTTTGTAACATGTTTTGCTTATTTTTTACCTTATAAATAGGTGTATCCCTTTTTATTATACATTTGTTTCAATGTCCTAATACAAGTATTGATGCGGAGTCGCAACTAAACGTTACTAATATGTTGTTTGCATGTAATAAAAATAAGTCCGATTATCAAAACGAATTTTTTATCTTATACACAACGTCCTTCATCAATTGACGTCCGAACAAGGGAAACCTTCATCTTGTTTTTTCCACAATTCTTGATCTCTACATCGTTGTGCGTTGAAGTCGTCATTTCATGATAAGGAAACATTTGGTTTTGTTCAGAGAGAAGCATGGTGTTGGGTACTTTTTTGTTCCAAAGACATCTCTCTAATGCTGGCCAATAGGAGGAAGCATCTATTGAGTCATATTGACACTTTATGTCTTTATCGGGGCCCTAAACTTCTAACAATCAGACTTAATTCTATTAAAGGAGTTGAAAATAAAGGAAAAGAAAAGAGAGCGAAATTTTTTTTACTATGCACTTGTGTTCTCGCGTTTGAAATTTGTAGGAAAGGAAATAAAGGAAGAAAAGAAACATTAAATTTCTTTTATGACCTTTAAAACAAAAATATCTGCTACTAATCTAATTTTTTTAATAAGCTATTACGTGGGTAATATACCTTTTTTATTTGTTATTTGGGGGCCTTTATCTTAAAGAAAAGATGGCGCTATTATTTCTGATAATTTTTTAGATATTTTACGGCACATTGTTACCTCGTAATGTCAAGATTCTTTTGGTGGGGTTTAGCTCCTCATAGCATGGGAGCAAATGAGGCTCTTTGGGGATTTTTTATTAATTCTTGTCGGAGTTGGCAACGGCGGATGCTATTATAATGGGTGACTTTAATGACGTTCGGGACTTGGATGAATGACTTGGTTGTCTTTCAATGTTTCTAGTGCACGGTGTTTGATCGGTTTATTGTGTCTTATGGTCTTGTGGATGTCAAGTTGGAAGGGTACGCGTGTTACTTGTCGCATCCATCAGCCTCCCAAATGAGGTAATTTATGATCGCTTTCTTGTTACGGAAGGTTTTATTAGCTTTATCCGTCTATTTCAGCTTTGTGTCTTGGACCGTCTCTTGTTGATCATCGTCTATTACTTTTGGAGGGAAGTTTTGTTGATTTTGGTTACGACTCGTTTCGGTTCTATCAATCTTGGTTAAGGATGAGGGTTTTGTTTCGATGGTGGAGCATGCGTGGTTGTCTTTTTCGCAATTCTGATTCCAATACTTATGGTTAGGGTTCAAGTAATGAAATTGCAAGTCCTTAAGTAGTTTATTCGTTTTTGGTTAAAGATTAAAAGTTTCATCTTCATAACGAAAGAATTCCCTACAGAATTGATTTGATCTATATGATAAGACTTGGAAAGGGGAAACGTTTCTGATGACATCCTTCTCAAGCGGATGGATCTACACCGAAGGCTGGCAAGATATTAAACTTTTGGGGTTAATGGGGATCTGGTTCAAAAATCTTAAAATCAATAATGGTGGCTATTCGAAGGGATGAGAATTCTTAAATTCTTTCACTGGTATTATTAATAAGAAAAGGTCTAAGTTTGTCGATTAGTCGGTGTTTTCGTTGAGGGAACTTGGTGTAATGATCGAGTACTGTGAAGGAGGCATTTAAGAATCACTTTGAAGTTCGATTTCAGCAACCGTGTCATGATCGTCTCAAACTTAATGCTCCTTTTCATAATCGTTATCTTCGGATCAGGTGGATGAGCTGGATAGGGCAGAGTTTCGAGGACGAAATTCGTTTGGGCTGTTTGGCAACTGTTGGCGAGAATAAGGGCTCTAGGACCAGATGGTTATGTTTGAATTTTTTTAGAAAGTATTGGCAGTTTGTCGGAAACGGGGATTTTTGCGATGCTTGGTCGACTATTTTTTTTAAGGCTGGTACGTTTCCAAGGGGGTGTAACTCCGTCTTTAATCGCCTTAATTCCTCAATGTTATGATGCTAAGTTCGTTATTGATTTTCGCCTTGTTCAGTTTGATTGGATGCGTTTATAAGGTGATCACGAAAGTTTAATAATCGTTTGGTATGTTTATCCGTGTAGTTTCCGTAGACTCAATGCGGCCCTTTGCTGCTATATAGACAAATATTGGTACGGGTCCTTTTATTCTTAATGTAGATGTAAACTGGGTGTTAGAGAAAAAAGAAGCAGCTATGTTTTTTAAGGTTGATTGTGCTAACGCGTATGAGTCTGTTCGGTGGGGATTATTTCTGGATATTCTTCATGCGTTTGGGGTTTGGGCCGAATCTGGTTGTTGGGTGGATCCGTATGGTACTTTACTCTCCGATGGCTTCCATTTGGTTAATGGTAGCCCAACGTCCGAGTTCCCATTTTGTTGTGGGTTGAAACAAGGTGATCCGTTGGCCCCTTATCTTTTCATTCTTATTATGGAGTCGTTACATATCTCTTTCTCCCGTGTTGTTGATGATGGGGTGTTTAAAGGTTTTCATTGCTTGGCTCGGTTAATTTTTACTCATCTTTTTTATGCTGACGATGCCATGTTCATTGGGAGAGTGGTACCCGAACTGAAATCTTACATAATATTGTTAAAGTTCTTAATTGCTTCCATCTTGCGTCGGTCTTAAGATAACATTGCTAAGAGCAAGTCTTGGGTGTCGGGGTTTCTCAAATTGTTCTGTTGTGCATTGGGCGTGCGAATAGGATCGGGTGTGCTTTTGGTATTGTTCTTGACACTCCTTTTCGTTATCTTGTGTGACGGTTGGGGGTGTATGTCTCGGAAGCGGCTTGGGTTTGGCTTGGCGAATACAAACTCCAAGCCGGTTATTAAATGGAAGGTTAAAACCCTTTCATTGCTGGCAGTATTGACCATTCTTAATCCGTTCTTGGGGGGCCTTTCAATTTTTTATAGATGTCAATCTTTAAGGTTCCAAAAGGGTGTTGAGGAACTAAGTTGGAAACTATCCAGTAGTACGTCTTCAACGGTGGTTGATTCTTTCGCGATAGAAAGAATTTCGTGGTTAGTTGGGACAATGTTCTTAGCGTCCCAAAATGAACGGGGGTCTTGGTGTCTCAAGTTTCTCGAGTTGATATCGTGCTCTTTTGTTGAAGTGTGGTGTGCGCTTCATTTCTGGCGATGGCCTCTTATGGTTGTAAAAGTTATTCAAGCGTTTTATGGCTCAAAGTTTGATCTTCATGTGACCGATCAAACCTCGATTTGGTGCTCTATTCTTACGTGAAGTAAAATCTTGAAAGTTTTCTGGTTTTGATTTTTCTTGCATTGTAAGAAGCGGATGGGGACGGGTCTTGTTACTAGTTTTTGGTTTGATATATGGTTAGCTGATGTCCCTTTTGTGTTCAGTTTCCCCGTTTGTTGGCTCTCGATTGGATAAGGAGATTGTGGGGCTAATACAATGAGTGCTTCTTCGGTCTCAGTTCTTGTCGCCGGACGTGCGATGATGGAGCTGGAGCAGCAGAGTGGGATGACTTTCTTCAATTATGACATCGGTTGTCCTCTCGTCTTCAAAGATTAGGTGGACTTGTGATTTGTCTGGGGGTGATGGAGAGTTCTGGTTAAATTCTTCAGAAAATTTATTATGACTGTTTCTCCTTAGTCGGGTGTTTGCACCTAAACGAGATGGGTAAATTATTTCCCATTTAAAGTTAATGTTTTTTCTTGGGTGCTCGTTCGTGATAAGGTTACCTACTAGAGTCATCTTAGCTAACCGTAGAGGTGTTTTTGATTGGATTCCCATCTGTTTCCTATTTGTTAATGCTGCTATGAGGATGTTTGTTCGCATGGAGAGTATAAATAATTTTTTATTGTGTTGTGTGTATGTATTTATGTTTTGAGGGTATTTTTAAATGATAAAAATTAGAAAAAAAATTAATCAAAAAAAGAGAAGGTGTTGCAATGATTGAAGGAAAGTTGAAAGAAAAAATAAATGAAATGTTTTTTGATGATATGAAGCTGATGTGGCGAAGAAAAACTCGAAACCACACACTCCACTCTTATGCTCTGTTCTCGAGTTATTAAGGAGTGAAAAGAAAGGAAAAGAAAAGATAGTGAATTTTTTTTTACTATGCATCTTGTGTTCTCGAGTTTGAAATTAGTAGGAAATAAAGAAAGAAAAGAAACATAAAAATTTACTTTTATGCCCTTTAAACAAAATATCTGCTACTAATTTTTTTTAATAAACCATTTGTGGTTAATATACTTTTTTATTTAAAATATTATTTAATCAAACTAACAAGTAAAAATGCGCATAAAAAATATGCTGGTCCATGTCGTGAATATAATTGGCCCATGTGCAAACCCAAGAAAGCCCAAAAAATCACTAGCCCTAATAATCGCTAAATAAAAAAAAACGATGCGTCATTTTGCAGTAGAACTTTTATTAGTTTCTTATTTTTAAAAAATGAAGATTACACGGTGGTTGAAGACTCTCTATGGTAGAAGAAATGAGGGTAAATTTGTCAATATAAACACTTTCTTTCCCAATCCGCCCAAATATAGAAGGAAAGATTTAGAACAAAAAACCTTCAAATTTTCCTTCCTTTTCCTTCACTTTCCTTCCCTTTCTTATTAAAATAAAACTCAAAAACACAAATATGTTTTTGTTCCCTTTCCTTTTCTTTCTTTTCTTCTGAAAATGAAACTCGAGAACTGAGCGTTAGTGATGATTAAGGTCATTGGATTGTTCTTGCTTTGTTACTCTTTTGTTGAGAAAAAAAAGGTCATATATAATCGACAAATTATAACAACATAATTAATTATGAAGATATGTATGACCTTTGTATTGACATCAAGGTTGTTTTTGAGGGTGTTGAAGGTGGACGACTGCATAGGGCCTCAAAATTTTCAGAGGCCTTAAAATTTGTCTTGTTAAAAATTATACGCATATTATATGCATGTATATGCATATTTTTCACGATATAAAAAAGTATTTAGATGAAAAAATATCTTGAATGAGTAATATGTTGGACATTTAGATAACTAATTATTTGAAACAATACATCATCGTTTTGCGCGAGTATTCGTCGTGTATTCAATACAAGTAAACTCTCTTTTTAATATCGTGTTCAAAAAACATTAAAACCTTTTTTAGACATAATGAACAAAGCTTCTAAAGATCATTTGCCTAAGGTCCTCATCCAACGAGTTGTCCGTACGCCGTTTCCATACTCTCTTCATTCCCTCATTTCTAGACATTTCAAAAATGTTAGTTTTATAACTTGTATCTAATAATCAAGAAACGGAAAGAAGGTAATGTGTATACCTGCACAGCTGGACTATTCAGCATCATTGTCACTCGACTCAGTGTGTGACGAGTTCACTCGACTCAGTGTTAGTTCTATAACTTGTATCTAATAACCAAGAAACGGAAAGAAGGTAATGCATGTGTATACCTGCACAGTGTGGACTATCCAGCACATTGTCACTCGACTCAGTTGGTATGTGTGACGAGTTCCCGTAACTTTTATTCCAAGTCTTTCCACAATGATACACTTGGAACCCTTTTTAGGGCATCCACTATGGTGGGTTTATGAAAAAGTCTATAAGCATGAAAAGGTATATGTTTCATTTAAACCATAGTGAAACTCATTTCATGTTTATGTTAAATGAAGAGGTCTTAATTCTTTATCCTCTTTATAAATTCAATGCATTTAATTCATTTGTTATATAAGACATTTTATAAGTTGTAAAGGTTATTTCATAGTGGTATGTAAGTTTATTAATATCAAAGTCTAAAATTATTGATGTATTAATAAATAAAACATTATAAAGGTTTTACCCATACTAGATGCTCTAGGCAGTTTTTTTCATATAGGTGGTCCTATATGTTTGTTTTTTCACTTGTTCAACTCGACCATGTAAACGTTCCCATCTTACGTTCATAATGAGCTACATGTCAATGTCCAAGTATGATCCTGACTTCAACTTCATAAGCACTTTGACACCTTAGACATTCTCACATTCAGTTCAATATATAATCCTTTTGAAATTCAGCATATATCCTCTTAGATCCAGATCTTATGAGGTGTCCTTCTTTCATCACTTCACAGGTATGCAATATCATGATTCCCTCATACCTGTCATCATAAGCCAATTTATGAAACATTTTCCGAAGTGTACGCATTAAATCATAGGCATTATAACTCCAAACTAAGCCCTAGGTATGACAATGCATTTCGTAGCATGTATCTTGTAATGTCTCTCGACTCATGCTTAATATTGAATAATGAGTTACATCATGCATGTGAGTATGCACAGTGGGAGTATTGGTCACCGACTTGTTAATAAAATCCAACCTTCACTCTTAACTCAAGACAATCCGCAAGTTACAACGCGAGTTCAAGAAGTTGGTCACGTTCACCTTGTCAAGTTTGAACCCTCTACGAAAAGGATGACTCGTCTAAGATTAAAATGAGAGAACATATACAAGATAACAAAACAATTAGTATCATAAATATTAAACACTTTAAGAAATTAATCACCGTAAAACCGTAGAGAGGGGTGAATACGTGTTTTTTTGACTTATTTTAGGTTTAAGTAAGTTAAGTCTCAAGTTCGCATATAAGGGTGTAACCATTCAAGCAATATAAATCGTAATCAAAGAGTTAAGAGAAGAAAGACAAATAGAACGATTCTTATTGTTCGAGTTGATAAGTTTAGGTTTTCACGTTACGTCCCTATTGAGAATCTCGCCTCGGCAACCCATACTATTTATAGTACTAATCCTTGTGTAGGATAAATCCTTACAATCTTCGCTCTACGATATGCCTGTAGGATCAGTGCTCTCACTAAGAAGTGCTTGTACCAACGGAGTTCCGCACACGAAAAACACCCTCAAAGACCTCGTGATTCCTTTCTATCCACTAAGACCACACAACAATTCCTTCAGAGTAATCTATTCTACCAAAGACTAGCACCGAACCCAACTTTGACCTGCACTTGATCAAGACTTGACTAGCAAGGTACAAGACTTTTACACCCTTGCTATCCACACACCGATAAGAACTTTACAAATGACTGAGAGGTTGAGGTATATGATTGTTGTTTGTTTTACAATCTAGCCTAAGACTTAAACCTAATAGAAAGGGTGAAATGAAATTCGACACAATAAAATAAGGGGTTAAACTCTAATGTGTATCTTTCTCTTCTAATAGCTTACTTTCAATAGATGAGATTAGAAGATGTTAAGACACATGAAGATCAAGCAAGACTTAGAGGGTTTAAGAGAAAGAAAAATAGAATGGGAGTGTTAGATGCCTAGGTTAAGGCACAAGCCTAATTGTAGGCTTAGCGTCCAGTAAGTTTAGGGTTAGAGTTGTGTATTAATTATAAATACATAAGCAATCTTTTTTATATATGTAATTACAAAAAACACAATCAATAATATTACTTTATTGTTATTAATATGGTATCAGAACGGGTCTGATCCTCAGACCTAGGTGGCTAGGTTGAGCCGCCTCCCTTAAGCCACACGTCAATACCCTAGTTGCCAACTTTTATCTATTATAAGAAAAAAAATTCAATTTTCGGCCAAAATCCTATGTTTGGATTATTGCTTTTGGTTTTGTTGCATGTTTATGCTTGTTGGTGTGTGAAGACTGATGTGTGCTGTGGTTGTAGGACTTCAACAAGAAGGTTTACAACTCCCTAGGCAGTGTACCTAATCGTTGTAGTGTAGTATAGGCAAGATTCGAGGGTTGTTATCGTTCTCTAGGGGAATAGGTTGGGAAGGCTCGAACAGAATCTAACAGAGGTCTACGGGGTTGAGAGAAAATTCTTTTTGTATTTTATATTTTATGAAAGCATGTAAAATCATGGTTTGAGAGGTTGGTTTGGTTTTAACTAATTAAACTAATTAATATCTAAACTACTTTGGTGATAACTTATATGATAAACGAACGTATTTACTTAATCATGCACTACTCCTTAGTTTGCTTCTCCTAGTCCTGTTGCTTTGTCACACTTGCGATGATCTGTGTAAGTATTTCTTAAGTCATGAACGAATTACACGAACCCGCCGTTTACGTAATATTCCGTTAAGGAAACGCACAAGTAAGGTAGTATGAAGACTATTACAAGGCTCCTAAGAGTATATTACATGCAATTAAAATATCTTAAGAGGGATCAACCATATTAGAGGTAAGATAGTATGAAGATTGTTACCGATGGTATCTTTTCTACACACTCGCGTTTCCCTAGATGTCTATGCCAATTTAATATCTTATGGCTAGTTTTCTAAAGCTTAACGTGCACATCCATCATAAGAAGCAACATTAAAAGGATCTACAAACTAAGTTTCATGCAATCATAAATAAATACTAATAGATCTAGCCTTGCATGGTAAATAAAGAAGAAGAACAAGAATCTATCACAAAACACATAGACATATTAAGTGATAAAGGATAAATGAACTTCACTTGATTAAATCATGCAGTTGAGGCTGTTACAAGAGGGTTTTGACACCCTAAAAACGAGCCCAAAGGATGCTAAACTTATCTTCTAAAACTAGGGTTCATCTCCGAAAAGTTACACACTAAAACCCTAAAAACGGATTTGTATATATAGAAAAAGAGGCGCGACGGCGTCGCGTTATGTTTCTGACGCTGTCGCCCCGTTAAATCTTCTAGGGTTTCTTTAAGTTGGCTACGTTCTGACACCGTCTAGAAATCCATGACGCCGTCTCTTGAGTGATGTGACGTCGTCGCTTATGGTTTGCGACACCCTCTCCATGGTCTGTGAGATTTCTTCAAGATATTTGGTGTAGAGTCGTGGTTTTGTCCGTTTATTCTCCAATTGAGCCCAAGTCACGTGTATTTCCTCCAAAATTCATCCAAGTGTTAAAGACATAAAAACAAACGATTAAGCACATAATCTGGGCATATTTGCATGATTTAGGGGGTTAAATGACCCTAAAAAAGTGTATAAAATGACACCTCATCAAATACTCCTACACTTGGGATTTGCTTGTCCTTAAGCAAATTGGCTTTTCTACTTAGACAATAGCAATATTGGAGGCATTTAACCTACTCTTTAAAAGCAGTTTACGACACAACCTTCTAGACCTCGTAATTAAAAGCATAAAAAGCATATACTAGCACCTCACATAAGTGTTTGGATTCTCTCTTTCTCTCAGGTGTATATTGAATTATAACAATATAGGAAACATAAAATTAACACTGATTACCTGTCGTAGCATATAAATTACTATAGGTTTGGTAAAGGATCAAACCTCCACCGCTAGACGCAAGTACTAGAAATTACTATCAAAGAGGTCTTTTAAAGGGTTGTGATGTTCGGGTGTAGGTTAAATAGCAGCAACAACGGATGATATATACATGGGAGGTGGCGAGTTAATTAACTACAAGAATACATGCTGAGGCGTTGCTAAGCCAAGACTCGACCACTCTCTGACTAAGATATACGAACTAATACATACAAACTCTACATCCAACTCTTTCTTTTTATTTTCAATTTTTCTCTTTTTTCTATTTATTTCTATTTTTTTAAATGAACATAATACAAAACCTGAGGTTTATAAACACACCCCTACACTTGAGATTTTGCTAACTCATCACAATTAAAAAATTACAGACCCGAATCGAAATGATCAACAAAACATGGAACGTATTGAGCTCTAATAGGGGTAATAGGTGACTTCTTCCCCAATTCTTTATAAGATAAAAAATACCATGATTCCCAATCATCCCAAAACTGTATACACTGATAAATGACTCAACTTAGCAACTATGT
>BQNB010127566.1:9263-19421 GCA_026074375.1 Tanacetum coccineum
AATTGTCGGGAGTGAAAAGTTTACAAGTTGCAAATATGAGTAGTGTTAGCATCTTAACTCATAATTAACGGTGATTTCGTTTTAAGCTTGGTTTGGAATAAGTGAAAAGTCGGGAATGATGAATTTATCCTTTTTGGGGCATTCTCGGATCGAAATGCATCTTGTTCTATGATCCCTAAAAGTTAGAAAATAATGAAAGTCAAACGTTCTAATTAGTTGCTTAATATGAAAACTACAAAAAATGAGAAAAATGAAAAATACAAAAAGATGTGTAGGAATAAGTGTATATATATAAAAAATGGTAAAGACGGGGATTTTCAAAACTTATGAGTCTTTAACTCCCTTGATGAACACTTAGCTACTTTTTGAGGTTATTAGTCGAGGGTGATTGAGATTCTTACTTTTCTAAATGCTTACTTCATAGCATTGCGTGAGGATACGGCAATACCTTAGTATGGGGGATTTTGGTATGTGTTTAATTACACATACCTTTTACCTTTAAAAACAAGCTAAAATAACCAAAACAGACTTAAAATGCCAAAAATATGCTTGTTTTGCTAATTGTGTTGTGCAGGAACGGATATCCAAGAAAAGGACAAAAAACGAAGCCAAAGCAACAAAACCGGACACAGAATGGAAAAGCATGGTAAAGACAAAGCCCAAGTCTGAAAAAGTCAACCAAAGTCAACCCCGACAAATCCAAAGTCAAACCCGAAGCCATAAGTGAAGAAAAATAAGTTTAGGGGCCAAAATTGCCAAGTCCCTAACTTATTAATGAAGGAAATGAAGAAAATACTTGTAAGGGACCAAAATTGCCAATACACCAAAGAAATACCACATGGGTCAAAACTGCCAATTCATTAATCTTGTATCACCAAAGGACCTCTTTTGCAATTGGCTATATATAACTGATGGGCTTTTCTTGCCAACTAGCCAAACCATTTACACACAAGGACTGGATTTGCAATTTACTTATATACCTTGAGGGACAATTTGTGATAAACTCCCAAACCTAACCCCCCATTTTAAAACACTGTTTATCTTCTACAAACCTTTCCCGCCAAAGTCCCAACCCCACATCCTGTCACTTTCAGACCTCGTTGACCTCCCTATGTCCATCCAAACCCTTCACTCTCATAAACCCCACCCCCCACATGGATGTGCCAAGCTGGCAATCCTAAATCCCTCAAGTTCGAATCAATGGTTGTTATAACTCGGATTGGGCAACACTCAAAACCAAGGGCCAGGATTGGCTTTGTGTTTCTACACACACAACAAACACACAAGACTCATTTTTACTCAGCAAAGAAGCACACAAGGAACAAGACAAAGAGAGAAGAGGCCAAGTCCAAAACCCTAGCTCGTTTTCTATATAAATCTTTGTAAGCCATTAAGGCAAAGTGTGTAATTTTTAGAGTTCAGTTTTAGTTTTCTAAGTTTTAACCTAGCTTTTATGTACTTGTATTTTTTTTAATGAAAATTGAGATTTAAGTTTCAAATTGTGTTCCAAGTTCTTGTTTCTTTTAAGCTCACTTTTAAGCTCAATATAAGCCACTTTATAATCTGTTTTAAACTTTGATACAAAAATTTAAGAAAAAATAAAAAGGAAAAAAAAGTTACTGTTTGATAAGCTAATGGATGAATGAGCAAACATGGAAGGCTCATTGGGTTGCTTAGTATAGCTTATTTATAAGCTTGGGTAGGATTAGAGCTTATTTAGGTTCTCATTACTCCTGTTTTGAGCAAGGAGTCAAGGTACACTTCTTTTTAAATTTTTGCTTAAAGTTACTGTAGCATAGCTTATTTTCAGCTTATTTATGTCTTTTTGTGCTTATTTGCTTTTGCCTCTTATCTTTTAGTGCTTAACCATGCTTGTTTAATACTAGTCTTTAAAAATTTGTGCTTAAACTAGTCTTTATAGTTTTAAAATCCGTTTTTAAAAATATAAAGGGGTGTTTGGGTTAAGCCCAAAATGGGTCAAAATGGTAAGGTTATGGGTTGGTGTCACTTGGCCAACTTTGGCTTAAGTCATTAAGCTCTTTTGAGTCTGTTTTCTAAAGTTTTTAAGTCCAAAAAGTATTTTTCAAGTTTTCTAAGTTGTTCCTTAAATCTGTTGGTTTTAAAAGAGACTCAAAGAGCTTATTTGGATAAGCCCTTGTAAACCTAAGTTGTAGTGTTAATTTGGTGTCATTTGTGTGTGCAAGAACCAACTAGTAGAAGCCTTAGGAGTCCTTAGTTTTTGTTAACAATTCTGTCAACTATTTTCTAGAATTTTTCATAAGTAAAAATAGTCAAGTTTTCATTCCCCACTCTCAGATAGCAAAAATGTTTTTCAGTCCTTGAATCTTTGTGCACAAGTTCAATTTAAGCTACTTTTCATCTGTTTCTCATTAATTTTTTGATTTGAGCTTATTAAAGTGCTTATTGCTAAGCTCACTTTTTATCAAAATTCCTTTGTAGAAGTGCCCTGGTGCTAAACCACCAGCTTTAAGCCTACTTATCTAGCTTATTAGTGAACCTTTGTTCAAGCTTTTTGCTTTTCTAGAAAGCCACTAAGCTCTTTAATATCATCCCTTAGTTTTAGACCTTAGGAAGCCCTTTTGATTGCTTATTTTTAGGCCTTAAGTAGGTACTTTGTCTTTTTTGGCTTAGTATAGGAAATTGCTTATTTTCTTTTTCCAGCTTATTAGGTGCTTATTAGTTATAGTTTTTAATTCTCTTTTACTTATTTAGCCTGGTTTTATGTCTGTCTTAGCTTATTTTTAAATTTCTTAGCTTATTGTGTGCTTAAAATCAAAAATCAAATGTCCTTAAGTCCTTTAAGTGTTAAGCATATTGTTTGATTTGTTAAGCCCTTTTCTGGCTTATTTAGTTGCTTATAGTTGCTAAACTTTGTTGCTTAGCTCATCTTGCCCCTTAACAAGCCTAGCAGACTTAAAATTCACTCTAGCAGTACTAACTCTTAAGTTAGTACTGCTGAGAGTTTAAGCCAAATTCTGGCTTATTGGGCTTATTCCATTTGCTTATTTTTTTTGTTCCTAGTAGTTCATTATGATTGTGTATTAAGTTGTGTTTGCTCATTTTCCCACTTTCTTTGCTTATTTGTTCATAAGAGTCAAAAGAAAAAGCTATTTTTGCCTTAGCTCAATTTAAGCAAACTGCCAACAAAAAGCCCTTTTTCCAGCTTATTTATAAGCATTCACAAAAATTTTATGAAAAAATGATAAGCTCAAGGTGCTTTTTAGTTTGCATAATAAGTTGTCTAAAAAAAAGGGGATAAAAGGGAAACCCCGGGTGAGCAAGAATCGAACCCGGTATCAAACCCTCATCCAACCCTCTTTTATACAAAACACCCCTACCGCTGTGTCTTGGGTCTTTTTCTGTTGTACCTTTTTGGGAACTTTGGTTTCATTAGGGTTGTTTTGGCCCTTTTGCTTTTTAAGCTCGTTTAAGCTTATTCTGTGCTTTGCTTGTTATAAGCTAATAATTTCGGTTTCTTATTTTTTAGGATAGTTTTAGGGTCTAGTATTGTTAGGTGATTTTTCTCAGAAATTTTTTAAAATTTAGTTTCGTATTTTATAATTGAATTTCTTTAAAAGTTTTAAAAAAATCATAAAAAATACTAAAATTTTCAAAAAAAAATATTTTTATTTTTTAGGAAATGTTCCTTTGTTATATTTTACTGTAGGAAAAATAGTTAATTTTTCCATAGGGTTACATTTTTGCAAACTTTTGATTTTTAAATAACGGTCTGGGCCCGGTTTCCTATTTTAATCGTTTTAACTCAAATTAACGCCGTTTTCGGTCTAGTCTTTGTTCCTCCTTAATTATTAGTCCCCCATAGAGTAGGATTAGAAGTAAAATAATTCCCCTATAGGGTTCTAATTTTTAAGATTTTAGGTTTTTGTCCCTTTGTTCAGGATTCCTGCTCTCGTTTTTCAGTTTAATTTCATAATTTTTTAGGTTTTTCTCAATCGTTTTTGCTTGTTATTGTTTAATTTAGCTTTCTACACTCTCAAATCATTAATCTCATTCAAACTCCATTTTTTCGACTGTATCAATTCTCAAGCACAGCCTCGCTGGGGATAAACGACCCGGGGATATTCTATACTACTTCTCGGTTTCATTGAATGTTTTTAGATTATACTTATTATATATATTGTATTATATATCATATATATATATATACGTTTAATTTAGCACCAATCACAAGCCTACAACAAGATAAATACCAAGACAACGACTCAAGATCTCAAATGACAAAGCAATCTCAACAAGTCCAAGGAAGCTTGAATCAAGATCTCACCTTAGAGGATTCAAAGACCTCACATTGAGGGATATTGTTATCCTCAAAATATCAAGTCTAACATGGAATCTCGGAATCTATCAGAAACCAAGCTTAGGGGGAGATTGTTAGCCTCAAAATATTAAGTCAGAAACGAAAGCTCGGTCTTTATATATAATATGTTGTAATAGGCTAGAAAGGGTATTGTGCTCGTTTATTAATCTAATATTGTACGTGTATCTGGCTAAAGCCTAAAGTAATCCCGAGCCCAATCCATCAAGTAAACCACACGGCTCAAAGCCTAGGTGGTATAAATACCCTTTCTCCACAATGGAGAAGGGTTGGTTGTTTATTTTGTTGTAAAACACTCTTTGTTCAATTCACCATCTCTTTCTCTCTAACTTCCTTCTCTTTTCTTCTCATCTTCTTATCTTATTTTCTTGGTTTGATTATGGAAGTGAAATGATATTTTGGTCCCTAACAGGATTTTACAAACTTGGTGGCACATCGCATTTCTCTTCAATTTAAATCTTAAAACAAATCCTTGACATCCGTTCAAAATGGTCATGTTTTAAACAAAAAGAGTGATGAATCCAAAATCAAGTTTGACACTGAAGATCTTGAAACCATCAACATCGAGTTAGAACACAATATCGCCTCATTACTAAAAGAAAATAAACACTTAAAGAAGATTTACCAAAACCTGTTTGATTCAATCAAACATTCACGAGGTCAGACAAAAAGTTCAAACGTTACACAAGACAAGGCAGGAAATTTGAAGTCTCGGTTGTCTGAATTCCAAGATAAAAAGTTTGATAAAAAATTTCAAAATATTGAATCGATGAAACAGAAAAAGTTAGATTCTCAAATCTCAAGTGATTACCTTTCAAAATCTCTATACGATTCTAACACTTCAAATGTCGAATCAGAAATAGGAGAGAAAAAGACTATTCTTGAAAATGAAACATCAAGTTGTGAAACAAAAATTGTGGAGCTCGAAACGATTTTAGCTCAACAAACAAAAGATTTTGAGAATGCAAAAGTCTACTTTTCATAGAAAGCGGCCAAGTTCGAAACTTATTTTGAAAACTTGAAAATACAAAAGTTGTCCTCAAACGACAATTGGCTCGTAAGATTGAAAATACAAAAGTTTTTAAAACAAATTGCTTCTTTTGAATCAAAGTTGGCATCACAATATCTTATTTTAAATCAACAAGAATATAATGAGTTGAGAACTTCATACAATGCTCTAAAAGAAAAGTTTGATTCTCTTAACTAAGACAAAGAAAAATCTCTGGTTACAAACTTTTCAAAACCAACAATAAGTGTTTCAAAGAAGATTTGCACGGATGAATGTTCAAAATCATTTCCGAAGAAGGTCTCTCTGTTTACAACATATTCTTTGCAAAAAGATAGGAAGTCTTTTAGGTAACCTCAAGTTTTTGAAACACTTACTCCTCAAAAGGTTTTTAAATCAAGTAATTTAAGTAAGAAAAAGCAGGTTTTTGAAACTCCAAACTCTCGTTTTACACCTGTAAGCAAGTGTGGAGACCAAAGAAAAGTCATTCAAAATCGCTCAAATACTCAAAATAAGAAATGATTTCATTGAAAAATAAGAATGACTCTACTTTGAAAATTCCAAACAATAGAAGATTTCTGTTTAATGAATTCTCAAAATGAACACCGAATTTCAATAACAAATGGAAAGCATCTTCCTCCTCACGATTTAAATCTCCTCAAGAAGCAGCAAGTTTTTATAATCAATGGAACAACAAAAGGAATATTAAATCTCCGTTGATTCCACGAGAACTATTTCAAATCAAACATTTGTTTTAAGTCCTTGTTGGAACTCAACTTCTTTACATCAAGTTGACACAATGTACAAATGTTTTCAAAATTTGGTAAACCCGTTGGCACCGTGCTTAAAATAATGACTTACAGTTATTTCAAACTGTAACCTGTGCTTAAAATAATGGCTTACAATTACTTCAGATTGTAACCCGGGCTTCAACGTTATGGCTTTCGCATAATTCAGTGCGATACCCATGTTTCAAAGAAAAGAAAGTGTACATGTCAGTGCACTTATCTTATGAAAATAAGAGAAATCTTCATGTTTATGAGCAAAATTTATTCAAAAATTTTCAAAAGGTTTTTCAAAATCTTTCAAAATTTTGCTCATTAAAATGACTTGTGTACACATCAGTGCACAACTCGTTTTCAAATAAAAGAAAAATGTACGCTTCAGTGTGCTTTACCTTCAAAAGGAGAGAAATCTTCTTGTTTTCGAGCATACTTGTCAAAACTTTTCAAATGTTTGCTCTAAACATTGATTTCTAAGTATTTCCGCTTAGAACTCGGACTTCAAATAAAGGAATGTGTACAACTAAGTACATTTATCCTAACAACGAGAAGCTTACACCTTCTCGTGCTTGAGCTGGTTCATCAAAACATTCAAAGTTTTGAGCTTAAGAAAATGGTTTTTAAATTGTTGAACATAATTTTTCAAGAGTTTCTCAAAAAAGATTTTTCAAAATCTTTTAAAATTGTGTGTTCAATACTCCATTCCTCACTAAATCCTTTGACTGATATCTATTTTTGAGTGGGAGCATTTAAAACCAAACTTTCTTTTTGTTTGTGGACATAATATTTCAAGATTATTTTTATATGTCGAAATCATGTAGTGCTTGAGCATAATTTTTCAATAATTTTTTAATAAAAATTCAAAATATTTTAAAATAATGTGCTTAACACTCACTCGATTCCTTAACATAATTGTGGCGTCGAACAACTAAAGTGGTGACATGCATGTGTATTATTGAGGGGGAGTATGAAAAAAAATGAGTTTAAACAAAAAAAAATCTTTAAAGATAAATACAGTTGTTGTCACGTGTCAAAGTATCAAAAAATGTTGTTTGCATTTTAAGTTGCATCTGTTCTAGAGTACTCGAAAAGCGTTGTTAGCGTCTCCGGGTGCATCCGTTCTAAAGTGCTCGAAAAGCGTTCTTAGCGGCTTATGATGCATCCGTTTTAGATATAGACACACTTTGACTACAACTACCGTTCTCATGTCATTTTAAAACATTCAAAACTGTTCTAGTTATAATCATGCAAAAATCGTTTTCACCTACGTGCTTTCAAAATTCTCATATTGCCATTTTATTCCATTGGTATCAAAAATATCATATTGAATGCTATTTTTGAGGGGAGAAAACTGGATTAAATTGTGATCCTCTCTGAATCAAGTGTGAAACTCTTTCATCCTTGTGCAAAAGTCTTGCATTGATGATGCACATGTGTAGGGGGAGCATTTCTTAAAAATGAAACTTTCAAAGTGTCAAAAGTTTTGATTAATCTCACAAACACTTTGATTGATTTTCAAATGGTTTTTATGGTTTCAATCTAATACCCAACACCTACGAATTCACGACGTATCGATGAAGTTATAAGGTGGTAAGGTTAGGTATTATCCCATTATCCAACCAGAGCCATAGGAATCTACCCAAGGACATTCCATAAGATAGATTAGAAGTCCTTAGGTAAGATGAAGTTGAATGAAAATATGAGAGAAATGTTGACTAAGGCATGAGTTATCATTGAAACAAACACAACATGGTGATAGTAATAACGTCTTGGTAAACATTAAAGGGGTTGAAGAATGAAAAAGAAATGTGATGTTAAGGGTGAAAAGAAATAAGCCCTCCACACAACTTGTTAGGAATCTATAAAATGTAGGTCACTTACAGAAATTTACCTTGTAATGTCGTGTCTAGTTATTTACGTTATTACTTATCAAATATCCCACATCCCTTCCCTAGGTTAACTTGTACACCTTCCTTCTCCTATAAAAGGAAGGTTAGTATGAAGGGAATTATAACACCCCGTGTTTTAGGGTTATTTGCGCCGTCAATAAGTTCGTTATTAATTTTTAGTGTTGTACGCGTTTGCTTGTAATTTTAAAGCGTTAAGTTAAATCGCGTAAGCTAAAAATTATCGTTCAATGTAAACGGGCATCAAACAATTAAATGTTTACATCAAGCAAGTGTTAAGTAATTATTTTGAGGATAATTATTAACTTTGTTCATTGTATTTTTATTGGTTGCGTAAAGTGATTACGTTTCGCGATAAAATACGTTTAGGCATACCCAGAACCACCAAAACTTTTCTACGCTTCAACAAATACCCACATTTATACCCAATACTCAAAAATCACAAAAATACATCATATATATATATACATATGGCCGGATTTGGAGTGTTAGATACAAGAAATATCATGAAAATCATGCAACTTGCATTGTACTACACCAACTAATAAAACCATGAGACAATTTCAAGAGAACACCATACCTAGACCATAAGGACTTCCCTAATTTGCTCATCTTGTTCTCAAGACTTCATGTACACCTTTTTGACTAACTCATATCTTATAAGTCTTACAACTAGGAGAGATAACAACACACAACACAAAACACTTGATAAAAATCAAACTATCCTCCCTTTTGGCTCTTAAAAACCCACGGCATCAACACCCCTTTATACACAATCCATAGTTTGATTTTACAAGACCATACACACATTCATACATCATTCCTATGATAACCTAAGGTGTTTGCAAGGGTTGGTTAAAGGTTTACAAGTATTGAAGCAAGTTTTGCAAGATTAGGGTTTTCTAAGAAAACTAGGGTTTTCAAGTGTGCAAGCTTGGGTTTAAAGTCTAAACAAGGGTTTAGCACATATTTCTCATCATCATCATTCATCATAAGGTTATCTAAAAGCCTTTATCTTTTCATTTCATGAGTTTTTATGCATATGTTAGTTCTTTATAGCAAGAATCACCATTTAGGACTTTTGAACATGTAAAAAGAGTTTTTACTTGTGATCATTGTTTTGTACACTTGTACATATGTTATGATGTTAATGATATCATGTTAAAATGGATATAAAAGTATTGTACCATGTTGATTTAGTGTAAAAATGTATATGTACAAATTAGGGTTTCTAAAAGTTACTTAATAAGTTTCAAGTAACAGTGTGGCAAAAGACTTGTTAATCTTTTTTCATGGACTTTTATTCAAGTTATATGGAAGCTAAAATAATGTTATAATGGAAGTATAACTCTTGTACACTTTTGATTAATGTATAAAAGGTTCATGTATAAACTAGTACATAAAGTATACTTATGAAAGTTACTAGATAAATAAGTGTGTACACAAATGGGTCTTGTGATTTCTTGGACATTTTTGGACAAATTATGGACCAATGGACATTATATTATGTATGACATATGATATAAAGACTTGTAAAGAAGTTGTGGTAATTTACTTGGTTGAAAAGTATATAAAACAAGTTATATAAATAAGTATACACATGGATTTTAAAAAGGGCTGTTTGGATTCGAATCCAAGACAGTGGGTTTTACATTTAGAAAGATAGTACACCTCATGACGATTCCAAAAAGGTAAGAAACTCGAAAAACGGATTAATAACGAGAAAGATACGATAAAAATACGATTTACGTTAATACCGGTTTTATAAAATAAACTTTATAAAAGCAAGTTATAAAATACTTCTAAAACAGAAGGTTTAGTATTTTTCACAGATTGTACATATTTTTAGGATTCCAAAATGATAAGAATCGTAATTTTTCAATTAATAACGAAGAAGTTATGAATTTCGCGAGTTTATATACTTAAAAGGTATAAAAATACTTTTATAAAACTATTTTTATAAAAGTTACTATTCATGACAGAAACTTTTATTTTTGTAAACCTCATAAATCAATAGAACTTTCAACTACGAGAACGTGCTCGAAAGACTCGTTAAAAACGGAGCTATAACAAAGAAAATACGACATTTACGGGTTTTACGATAAC
>BQNB010127567.1:0-19421 GCA_026074375.1 Tanacetum coccineum
AAACCGTTTAAAGCAATTCGACACTATACAATTCTGCACTTATGCCGACTTAATGGACCTATATCTCAAAATCCGTAATAGGTATAAACATGAGGTTATCGCCTCATTCAAGCTTAATGAACCTAGTTTACTGATGTTATCAACCAAACACTCCAATGTATCCAGACCTAAGTGAAATGACCAATTTACCCCTAAGTACACAATCTGAGTTTTGGAAACAATTTCCCGCTTCACCATTTTGATCATACCTCACAATCCATAACTAGTTAGAACCCTATTCAAAAGCTCAAGTTTAAGTCTATCAATTATCTACAACTTTTAGTTTTAGAAAACACTACCTAGGCTCAAAAATTTTAAGATATATTCGTTTGAAAATCTGGGCATAATTTCTAGTTAGTTTCGCCATTTTGATCGTAACTCATTCATCCGGAATGGTTACGGCTTATCCAAAGAACCACATGGTCCTCATATATTGTAAATGTGTAGCCCATACCCATGTAAAATTACAAGTAGTCTTTAGTTCAAAAATTAACCCATTTTAGGTCAACAATCTGCTAGCAAACTAATGGGTACACACTAAGTTGTTTCCACGTTTTAGTCGTATCTCGACACATCCGAAAGAGTTGAGGCTCCATCTATTTTAGCCTCAAAATATGAGTCGAGACATAATCACCGTTCATTATGAATTTTAAGTCTCGGTCAATCAATAGCAAACTGTAGTAATAGGAAAGCATCGAGAATCGGGCTCGATAGTTAATCTAATATTGTATATGTTTCGGGTTTAATCCCAAGCAAAACTCGAGCCCGGGTCCTAGTTAAATATCCCGCGCGTCATTTAACGCGACGGGATATATAAACTCTTTTCTATTTAGAAAAGAGTTAGTAGTTGTTCATTCTAAAATAATTTTCCTTTTCCTATTTTCTCTCATCTCTCTCTCTCTTCTTTCTCTCTCTACAAAACAACTCACCTCTCTTCTCTTTTCTAGATCAAATTCGTGTATGATATATATGTTATGAAGTGTTAACGGGATCCTACAATTGGCATCAGAGCTAAGTGTGGATTCGTGGTTGATTCGTGTGGTAAAACAAGCTCAAATTCGTCCTTAATTTGGCTTAGAACAACCCACGGCTCAAAATTTTATTTGGGCTTGGTTGTTGGTTAATCTTGCTCTCTACTTGTTCTACACATCAAAAGGTTAGAGTGCTTCAAATTTCGTGTGTTAAACAAGCTCCTAGCTCAAATTATGAGCAAACAAAGTAAGGTGTTCTTCGTGGAGAGTTGCTTCGTATTTTTTGATCCAAGAAGAAATACATGTTATTGGAAGGTTAATCTTCATACACCATCTTAGTATTGCATATTAGAGCTTTGTTTCGTGGTTAAAAAGATCACATGGATTGATTTTTGTTGAATTCGAACAGTGGTTTTTTTATCGTGGGGGTTTTGAGTATTATAAAAATACTCTAAGCCGCGGTTGGACAGGAAAGGGGTACAAGATCCAACGATTTTAGGAAAAGTCAAAGGCGAGTTGCCAAAAATTCAAAGGCGAGTTGTTATTTTTAATACAACAATTGGTGGCGGTTTGCTTATATAGTTGCGAGTACCACAGGTTGCAGGCGAGTTGCTTAAAATATTGATCAAAAGGAAAAGTTACCATGCTCAAAATTCTAAAATCAACGGCGGTTTGAGAAAATTTCTTGGCGGCGAGTTGCCATAGGTCACGGCGGTTTGCTAATAAGTGAGGCGGTTTGACAGGCGGCGAGTTAACAAAAACAAAAGGCGGTTTGATTATTTTATTTAGGCGGCGAGTTGTCAAAAGGAAGCAGCGGTTTGAATATTAAATTAGGAGGCGAGTTGATCATTTTCAGTGGCGATTTGCTTCATTCTTGGAGGCGGTTTGCTTAATTTTCCAAGGCGGTTTGGTTACATTCTTGAAGGCGGTTTGCTCAACACCTAACGCAGCGGTTTGATTTAAAAAAAAAAGTATCCAGACGACACCCTTTTTAGCGACACTTTTTTACGGAAAAAGTTGAGTAATATGTAATTTTTTATATAGCCTTTCTAACTTATTTTTACATCAAATTCAAATTTTGGTAATAGGGTAAAAAAAATTCGGTCGACACCTTTTTAGCGACACTTTTTGGCGGGAAAAATTAAGTAAAATATAATTTTTTCTATAGCCTTTTTAGCTTATTTTTACACCAAATTTAGATTTTGGTAATAAGGTAATTTTTTTTTTTCATAATCCAACTGCGCCGAATTCCAAACAAATCATCAAACCATAAGCCAAAACCAAAACCATCAACAAGGACTTAAACTGCATTAATCATACAAGAAACAAACCTCAACAACAATCGATTATTCATTCACGGTTTTCTATTGATTTTGTAAAATCCCGTTAAATCATTTATCGGTTTTAATCATAGACGTGTAAAATCCCGTGAACGAGAATTGCATACATAACCACAACAACATCAATCACATCATATCCACTTAAGATCCAACAACTTTCACACTTCATAGTTAATATCCATTCATTCATCATGTCTACACCTTCAATACATCCACAACGATAGTCAAATTCAATATAAATATCATAAGGCAGCTGTTCAAAAGGATCGTCCACCAATGGTTTCTTGGACCAGGAAAAGAATATTCACAATGAGATCACGTTTTCTACGGTACATAGACACAAAAAAAATGGTGAAGGAACCGAGAAAAACATACTATCTGGTCCCTACATGCCATCTACTGTACTATTCAAGCTGTTCTGCAATACGGAAGGTATCCTGGCAAATACAACAAACAAACAAAAAAAAAAAAAAAAATTGAAACACGTATGAAACTATGACATCAGAGAACAAAGAACACTGTATGACTGAAAAGGATCAATATTCTTGCTTTTAACTGATATTGCGAGATTATAATTCTATTCCACTGTGTGCTTGTAAAACAGCGAATAGATGTGTATAGCCTTTAAAGGCACAACAGGGTGAATCAATGAACGTACAAGAAGTAACGACCAATCGTTCTGGGAAATTGGGAAGTTTACTTCTCGTGAATGGAGAATCAATTGGAGTCGTATTACTATACGGTTTTATAAAGTGAAGAATGAGTTGACAGAACAACTTGCAAGTTAACTACAATTCAAGTTGAATGTTCATTTCTTCAACAACATCCAACCAGAATCGTCAAGATTTTGTGACTTGGTCCAATCAATCAAAATAAAAAACACATACTTCATATCATACACTTTTGACAATCTGAAGCAGTATCAAAATGAAGATAAAGATATCCAGCTGATAGAATAAGCCAAAAGTGCAGAATCCCTTAGACTTCTATCGGCTGCTCACCATTTTCAAAAAATAACTTCTAGCACTCAAAACCTCAAAGATCAAATCAACATCATCTTCCACAAGACAAGTGCATCTACCAGACACAAAGGCAATAGATCTCCAAAATTAGTTTACACCATCACTCTGAACAGTATCTAAAGAAGACAGTGATCCTGAACAAGCTCAGAGGGATAAGGATATGCAAAAAAATTTGTCACTCCTTGAAAAGTATTTCAAAAGGCTCTTCAAACCAACCAACAACAACCTTTGAACTTCTTCAAACTCCAGGAACAAGACTGAAGATACCACACCAAGGTATAACAACGAAAATCAGTCAGGGCAGTTTGGGAATCAAAGGACAATGACAGTTGCTGGACTAGGAAAACTATTGGCAGGATGATAGTGGCAACAAACAGGGATACAGTCTATAACGCAAGGAGATTTGGCCACTAAATGCAAAGGAATAGCAATAAGCCAAAGCTTGTTAAAGACTAAACGTATCACAAGGCAAAGATGGAGAAGTGGCAAACAAGCTGAACAATGCGATCACTGCAAGCTGAGGCAAGCGATTGCTAGCGGAATACACAGATGAAGAGATTGATGAACAAGAACTGGAAGTACATTACAGTTTCATGGCAAAGAATTCAGGAGGTCTTTTAAAAACCATAAGAATCTAAGTGTCACTGAACATCCATTTGAACAGTGTACAAAACCAAGATTAAAATAATGTGTTTGCAAATGATAAGACGACATACTTAGCAAACCTGAATCATTAAAGACACAAATGTTTGGAAGATGGAAGATAGCAATGTCACTCCTGATTCCATCAAAATATAAGTACAAAATGAAATCAGTTGACCAAATGTTGCAGAATGTGTTGATGAGCAGTGAACCAGCTAGCAAATATAATTGCAGAATATTAACTCTTTGATACTGAGGAAAACAAAACGATTTTAAAGCAATAAAAGAAAGCAAAACGCATCATTTGACTCAAAACAAGAGTGGCAGAACTAACCTTGATTAACTGGTAGGGGCTAGGGGATGAGCTACTAGTTTGTCAGTAATAGTTGTCTGATTTGCACATTGATAACAAACAGAATGAGCCTTGAGAAGTACATTAGCCTTTAAAGACCCGGACGAATGATTAGATACATCTTCAAAACAAAGTTAAATGAAACTCTAGGACAATTTAACGCTCGAAAAGACATTGACATATAGAAAGAAGGTTAAAACTAAAGCCTATAAAAATTTCAGTTGTCAATCAGAAACACGATGATTAGTCAAAAGAGTCTTTAACAAGTCCAACTGGAAGGTATCTCAAAGAGAAAACCAAGGTCATTTTTCGGATTTACAAGGTTAAGAGAGAAAGATAATGACAATATGATTGATATGGACAGACAAATAAAAGTTTTGAAATGAATTGTTTATACTCGTAAATCTGTCATTTCAGACCATTCATATGTTAAGCACCTAAATGCTCGACATATAAGGTAGACAACTGGCAAATCCAAGGTACCTCAAAAAGCTCAAACCTGAGAAGCCCAGTTATGTAAGAGATGACCATATGAAACTTCTGGAACTTGCAAACAGATTTAGCCCCTAAAAGGGGCAGAAGACCATGACTCTTGCAAATGAAGAGGTAGATCAAAATTGAATAAAGATTAATGTAAACCATATGATTACACAAAACAGAAAAAGTACTTTGTAATGAAATTTCAAAGCACCCTCAATTAAGTATCTTTATCATTGGAAAGCGTAAAAGAAGTTAGGAAGAACAATGTTGAGAAGACCGTTTGTTAAACAAAACCAAACATTGCTAAAAAACTGCCTTTCCTACCCATTTCGAATCCATTATTAAAAGTAGACAAGTTTTTAACGACATGACATTTAACATCAATCGAATTAGAGTAAATTGATGATCAAGCTTGGTTTAAACATACTAGTGATTTATTTTCCGGTAGCCAACAGCTAGAGATATGGAAGTTATGAGATAAAAACCAAATTTAAATGCCTTATACCATAAAAAAAAACCTCAAAATGAATAGTTGTCATTTTGACCAAGAACATAAAACAGAAATGAGCATGGAAGATTATGAGTACGTTAAATCCCTTAAAAAAGAGGTTTACGAACTTGAATCTAAAAAGGCTAATTTTTCAAACGTACATGATCTTCTTCTCGAAGAGTGTGTATCTAAAGATGTTAAATGTTCATATTTGCATTCTCTGTCTGATTTAAATGCTTATGCTGAATTACAATCATGTATCTATCATAAAGTTAAAGAATGTGAATGACTAGCACAAAAGCTTTCAAAACAAACTGAATCTGTTAACAAAGAATTTCATAATAAACTTTTAAAGAGTTTCTAAACTTGAAAACCACTCAATTTCTAATTGAACTTGCTTTAAACATTGTAAAGAACAAATGAAAAACAACTCAGTTTGCAAAAAAACGATCTAATTGTATATCGAAAAGAAACGTGAACAATATCAAGAAAAAACAGATGTTGAAAGCTCAAATGCAAGATAAGAACATAGCCATCAGTGGATTAAAGAAACTCAATGAGAAATGCAAAGAAAGTCCCTTCGACAACCAAATGCTCAATGATTCCAAAACCATCAGTTTTATGGAAAACACGACTCCTTTTTCAAATTCTCCTTGAAATAGAAAGTTTTCAAACGAAACAGTCGGATTAAATAAAACTAATGTGTCGGATGGTTTTGATTACACCAAGTCACTCAACAGAATTGCCTCAGATAGAAAACAGCTAAATACATCACGAAAGTAACTTAAAACCAGAATGTATAGAATTGCCACTACCACAACACAAAACAGAGAACCACAGTTGCCTCATGCTTCTAGGAATACTAATCCTCACGTGTCTAAATCTACCGGAGTAAATCACACTACTAGTGTTAGCAGACCACAACAATTGGCTATCAATATAAAGATAAGGTCGGCACACAAAAGTCCAGTGAAGTTTAAAAAAGAAGAAGTAGAAGACCATGCATATGATTTCTAGTATTTCTCAGAAAACAAAGTTCCGTAAACTGCGTGTGAATGACATTTCAAACCATAACTGCGAATATTGAATGTCGTTTGTGCAGAAAGTGGAAAATGAATGTTTAATTCTAATCATGAAGTCATTAGTTTCTATATACTTGAATGACTTGAACGCTAGAACTAATGAAGCCTAAGTAGTGGCCTATTAGTGGCTAGAAAACCCAAGAGAAAGCAACAAATCTGTTGCAACAAAACACCCCATAAGAAAACAGTTGCAACAGATAACCCACAATTCCGACATCCAAGAGTTACTATAAGGAGTTGTATGAGAATACAAATCAGGAATGGGAAATGGTGGAATAGCAAATAAATGTCCCATACAGAATATACATGGACACAAAAGCCGTCATAGGACCAAAAAGATACTGGATGCCAAGATCAGGAAAGATGATGTAATCAACTAGTATTAGCCCACTATAACATTGTCTCAAGGATTACTAATGTCTTAGATATCAAAATTCCTTAGGATCCAATTTTTCCAATGTTCCATCGTCCTCTAATTCTCTGCAATTGTACTACTCATACCTCTTCAAGTTGACTCAGATGCATAAAGCACTGACGGGCAATCTAACTTTGTGTAAATTTGTGGAGAAATTTTCGGGGTACTGAATCATTTTGGAAATGATCAGTTTGCTCCAATTCATTAGATATGATGATCAGAATCAACGGGAAATGTCACGATCAAACGGGTATAATATCGCGCGAAGGCCTCATCACAATCATTACTCCTTTCTCGTTTGTCAATACTGAGATGCTATTTGGAGTAGCTTATAGGAAATCTACTTTGTTTTTGTGAGAGATCTTCAGGGAAACGAATATACTAAACTGTAATCGTTGATCCGATCTCTCACATATCTCTTCAAGAAAAACAACTTCATCATCTCTAATATGTTTCAATGGCAAAGCCATTCACCAACTCAAAAGCAAGGTTATGGCATCGAAGACTTTCTCAACAAAAACTCGATTACATCACTACTCTCAAGAAAGAATTGTGACAAGGCTATCCCTAAGTTGAAATTGTCAAGGATCAACATTGTTTCGTTCATGTGAAATAATTAAAGCAAAAAGAAGCTCATTAAAGTCAAAAGTTGTTCCAAGTTCCAAAGGAAGGCAGAATTTGCATCACATGGACTTTGTGTGGTCCTATGCGGTTCCAAAGGCATAAAATGTGAAATGAAAAATATTCTGGTGATTGTTTTATGACAAATCAAGATTACACTTGGACTCTTTTTCTACATCCAAGTATGAAACACCATAAGTTCTCAAAGACTTTCTCACGATGAATTTCAACGCAAACTTCAAGCTCAATATTAGTGTCCGTACTGACAGAGTCACAAAGTTCATGAACAAGCCACTCCAATGCTAATTTCAAAGAAGAAGGCATAGAACTCAAGACTCCACTCCACGCCAACTGAACTTACGGCGTTTGTCGAAAGACGGAACCGTACACTTTGTTAGGCTGCTCGAAACGATGCTTTCAGCTCAAGCTTACATTAACATTTTGGGCTGAAGCAGTTGCATCTGCATGCTATAACACAAAACAATCAATCATCATAATCGGCTCATAGAAAGAAGACGTAACACATCAAAAGACAGGAAACCTTCAATAATACATCTCACAATATTTGGTTTGTATTGTACATAACTAAGATGGAGAAAATTTGGAAAAGATGAAAGAAAAAGGGATCCATGTGTCATGGCGTGGGATATTCCCTACTCGAGTCGAAGGGGATATCGAGTTTACATATACAATTTAACACGCGTTAAAAGTTTAGTCCATTCATAGCACGTTATAAAATAAATCAAAGAAATGATGTCGGGATCACAATAGTTCAGACCTCGCACCACAACTACAAGAGATATGTCTGTTGAAAATGTCTCTTCAGGCCTCGTTATCCTCCAATGACAAAAGGCGTCAAATATGACAACTCTACCCAAGGTGCCCTCCAAGACAAAATGGTTGTTCCTACATCAGAGAAGACAGATTCGTCAACCAAGGGTTGGAATTTCTCTTTATCTTTTACTGAAAATATTACAGATTCCAGCACGCGATCATAGCTGAGACAACACGTAAATGATTCAACACTGAATGCATCATTATCAAGAAGCTTGAATTTATCAATCCATTTAATGTGTACACGGTTACATAGAAAATTGCTGAGTCTTCCTCACGAAACATTGATAATACCGATGAGCATTTCATTCAACCACCAAGTCATGATTATCGATTGACTAGAGATCATCCAATAAGAACAAAGTTTGTAAATCCAACCAGTGCCAGTTCAAACAATAAAAACGACAGCTTGCCACAGATCCTGAAATGTGTATGTCGCCAGCACCAACTGGTGAGAATTGTTGAATCCGAAGACCATTAAGAGCAATGACTATTCAGCATGAGTCGAAGCAATTGCAGGATGAACTCCATCAGTTCAACAGACTAAAAGTATGGGAACAAGTTTAGACAAAACCATTGGCAAGGATGATCATAAAGCTAAAGTGGTTTAAGGGAAGAACAAGAAGGGATGAAAGATCCAGGACAGTAATTCGCAACAAAGCATGACTTGGAAGCTCAAGGTTAAGCTTAGGGAAGAGTGTATTGATTTTGAAAAGAATCATTTGCACCAGTTTGCTCGCTGCGGAAGCAGGTTAGATTTTCGTTGCCTACGCGCACACAAGTCTTTCTAATCTATCAATGTACGGAAAACGGCATTTCTTAATGGTCCCAGCTGAAAGGATGAGTTTTATGTTTCTCAGCCAGAATGGTTCGTTGATCCAGATCATCTGAAAAAGGTCTACCTACTGAGAAAGCTTGAAAGTGATTAAAGCAAGCTCCAAGAGCATGGTATGATGAACGTCAAAACTTTTTGATGTCCAAAGCTTTACTAAGGTACAATTGACCCAACTTTAATCAAGACAAAATAACGGGGAGGAATATTCCTTACTAGTCATAATTTACGATTGAAAAGACATAAATATTGGTCTACAAACCCATAGAATAATTCAAAAAGAATTGAAAGTTAATGCAAAGTAGATTTGAAATGTCCTTAATGGGTAGATGAAGTTTCTTTTTAGGGACTACAGATCCACAAGTCCCTCAAAAGTATCATATCAATCAGGCCAGTACGCTTTAGAAATTATGAAAAAGCATAAAATGGACAACTGTCACTCCATTGATACACCATTGGCTACAAAACCCCAAACTAGATTGTAGATTTGAGTGAGAACCCGAAGACCAAATCTGATTATCGTAGTAAAATCGGTCACTCATGTACTTGACATCTAGTATACCAGACTTTAGTGCAACAGTATGCAATTGTGCGCGTTATCAAGCACCAGACCAACACAAAAGAACCACAAGGAGGTTAAAAGAATCTATTAACTACCTAAAAGGTACCAATTAACATTGGGACTCTGGTATCCAAAGGATTTCTGGCTTGAACAAACTTAAGCAAAACCTGGTCAATCCAATATCTAGCCAAATCACAGTTGAATGCTGACATGAAACGACATGATGGACCCATGAGATTGCAAATGCACAACTCCAACCTAGCCATTCGGGGTTTCTCTCAACAGAAACATGTCTCATTTTCACGGAGATACACACATTATCTATTGACAGCTCATACCGGAGATCGTTGATATTGAATATCTTGTCCAAATCTGCTCAAGCCTCCGAGTACTAGACCAAACGCACTAATCGATCTAGAGCCAAGAGATCCAACAAAATCACGTTAGGACACATTCTATTTATCAAACACTTGATGAACATCATCAAGTTTACAAGAATTTTAACAGAGTCGCTACGCAATAACTCTTGTTGATATTTCCAGAACATTCCGAGTGATACTTTATGAATCACAATGAAGAATGGAAATCATGCTTGAGTCTGCATCAACCAAGCTCATGGTAGGTGACTTGCATAGATTATCTATATGAATCAAACTGTGACAACAGGATATCGATATGGTCCAGTAAATAAATTACGGTTTTATGAATAATGAAAAAAGATAAAAACCCCGAGTTTACAAAAATGCTTATCAAGTAATACGTCGGATTGTTTTCAAATCAATTTTCTCGATTATCTACTACCGTAAACCTCCTCAGGTTAAAACGGTGTGACGATATCCCAATCAACCAAAGTCGATTCAATTACCACATAATCATAAGCACATTCTACAAAGACAGATCATCATGAAACACAAGATAAAAAGACAAGATACTTCCGCTAACTCTGGATTTAGAAAGCTTCAAGATAGGCAAAGTATGAGAATGTTGGTAAAAGAAACAAGATCGCAAGATGGCATAAACAATAAAGACATGACAAAGGCTCAAAGCCAATATCGCAAAGCATGAAGGAACAAGCCTACAACAAAGAACAAAGAGAAAGACCAAGACCACATGAGCTTAACGACGAAAGCAATCTCATTGATCTCATGAAGGAGTGTCATCAATTGAACCACTCGGGAGATTGTTACCTCAAAATATTGAGTCGAACATGAAGTACGTTACATTATGTGATTAAGCTCGGTCAAATCAATTAGTTAACGTTGTAATAGAAAGCATCGAGAACGTGGCTCGATATTAAATCTAATATTGAAAATGTTACGGGTTTAACCCAAGCAAAACCGAGCGCCTAAGGGTCCTAGTTTAAAATATCTCGCCTCATTTAACGGCAGACGAGATATATAAACTCTTTCTATTATAAAGAGTTTAGTAGCTTTCATTCTAAAATAATTTCCTTTACCTATTTTCTTCATCATATCTCTCTCTCTTCTTTCTCTCTGTACAAAACAACTCACCTCTCTTCTCTTTTTTAGATCAAATTCGTGTATGATATATATGTTATGAAGTGTTAACGGATCAACACCATCCAAACTCACTCACTAGGACAAGAGATATACCTATCATTTAAGTACGTAACCACAGTCCTATAGTTCCACAAATTGTCCCAGTTTAGGTCAACAATTTTGTCTAGTAAAAGACTTCTGGCTTCGTTTTGTAAGACTAGCTCGCAACTTTTATACTTCATATTTGTACTCACACATCCGGAAAAGGAGATACGGATCCATGCCATTCACCATATTGAACTGAGATTAATAATCTATCCTTTAAAGTACATATACAGTATCTTTAACAAAAATTTTCCATGTAAACCACAAACTATCATGATGGTCACCCATTTTTGGGTCAAGATTCACTAATAACTCATCCGGAGGAGTTACGGCTCCATCCAAACAACCACATACACCTTGTATGTTGCTCTATCCAACAAAGTACTAAAGTTACAGACCTCAAGCCAAAAATTATTTGATATCACACCAACAACCTGCTGGTTACAAACTGCCTTATCAATCCATTTTAAAATCCAACCAACATCATTTTAATTCCTCTAAACCCCTATACAAAGCCATGCTTAGTTATTTAACACAATTTTAAACACAAATACTCATGAATTTCTAGAATTAAGGATTTAAGACTCACTTGGTAAAGATCAATACAAGAGAATCGAAACACGAACACACCAACTTTACTCGAAAGTTCTAAAAGTAGACGTAAGTGACCATACAGAGTCAACACTTATATGAATTACTTTTATATACATAGATGATGGTGATCCTGAAGATAAGCGTAAGAAATTGAGAAGAGAGTAGCTCAAATATGTATAGGCATCCTTATATAATACCAATATTGATGCTCGAGGGAGTAAATAAAAAATCAGGAAGTACGCGAAAATCAGAGTGGTCAATATTTATGTAACGGAACCGATATAAGATAAATAGTAAGACGTCATAAGGTAGACGTAAGAGAGCGAAATCATAGCCAAGAATTAATTATTCATTATCCATGTAAATCTTTTAGAGATTCTAAATAGAGCATATAAGTTACCTAGGAGTACGCGCGCGGATATCGGAAAACGGTGAAAGACTCATAAAAATTTTCAAAAAACGGTTATAGTCCAGGTTTTGAAAACAACCAGTGCTCTGGTACCAATCTATAATACCCCCAAAATCACAATGTAGTGAAATACCACTATGGGGTGCTACTTCATAGCACATACACACAAGTCACAGAAAACGACCTCAAAAGAGACATTTAAATTAATTATCACATTCGATATATTAAAATCAGAGTTTACAAAGGTCCCGAACGGTTTTGCAAAAACAGCATGAGTTTAAACTTGACTCATTGCATATAGTAAAATTTTATCGAATATGAAAGTAAACCGAGTCTTTAAATCTTTAGATATCCACACTATACTCCCATCCAAGCAAGCACAAGCATAATCACCTGAGATAAAACATGCTAAAAAGTCAACGATAACGTTGAGTGAATTCATAGAGTTTAAATGAATATATGGTAGTACACCAAATAGTTTTTTAAAACGTTGAGTGAATTCATAGAGTTTAAATGAATATATGGTAGTACACCAAATAGTTTTGTAAAAGAGTAGATGTTCGTCAATAGTTTTCCATATCCATATCAAGTTACCAAAGCAAGTTGTGAATCCAAAAATGTTTCAAGTTTTCAAGATAGTCCCCAGATTAGGTATCATTTAAAATGTCTTGTAATATTTCAACGAGCCCTAAAACGTCTCGTAATATTTCAACGAGCCCTAAAACGTCTCGTAATATTTCAACGAGCCCTAAAATATCTCGTAATATTTCAACGAGCCCTAAAACATCTTGTAATATTTCAACGAGCCCTAGAACGTCTCGTAATATTTCAACGAGCTCTAAAACGTCTCATAATATTTCAACGAGCCCTAAAAGTTCACGAAATTAGGGTCTAGCATACCACGAAAACATTTGTGTTCACTTTATAAAGCAGCATGTATCTCCTTCGCGGGTTTTCATAAAACAGTTAAAATGTTTAAAAGCGAGGCTATGAACCCACATTGGACAATCAAGAGAAATGAGTGCAAACACGGATTGTAACACCCCCAAAAATGGGTCGCATCGGAATATGTTTTCGAGAGCGTTACTTCATAATACCATTTCTCAAGTCATGAGAGAACGACCTCTAACTGTGTTGTTTGAAAAGAAATCTTAAATATTTAGACTCTAATGCACATCTCATAAGCCAAGCATCTATTTCACCTGAGAAAAACATGCTTAAAAAGTGTCAACAAAAAGTTGGTGAGTTCATAGGTTTTTGTAAGTATAAATGTTGAACCACAGTTTTGTAAAGTAAGTATGACCGTTCCCATACTTGTATGTTCCTCAAAAATGTATGTATGAATGTTGTAAATCAAAGAGTTGTAAAGCATGCATAACCACTTAAATCCCCAAATAGTCACCAAAACGAATGTATGAGCGTTGTAAATCAAAGAGTTGTAAAGTATGCATGACCATTTAAATCCCTAAATAGTCACCAAAACGTTGAGTATAGTTGGACCACCATTGTTCAAAGTATGTATTGCCACTTTATTCAAGGCAACGTAAATATTCATATGTGTATAAAACAATGATTACGATTACTCTAAGTTCATGAAACTGTTGCGTAGACTCATATATATGCCACTTTATTTAAGGCATCGTAAATGTTTATGTTCATCTAAATGTCATGCTCCAACATGCTATAACGTTCGTTTGCCCAGTGATAGCTAATCACCCAAACGGGGCTGTCACACCCGAATAGATCTATTTTATAACATTCGCGCTTACCCTCCAGGTAATTCACAGTTCAATCCGCTTAAGCTAATGTCCATGTTTTTAAACATAAAGTGAAACAAGCAATGTATTTCTTCCCAAAATAAGTAATTAAGTATGTAGACCAGTTTGTAAAACGAATTGTAAATGCACATGTAATAAATTCAAACCAATCATGTAAATGAGATTAGTAACAAGCATGTTCTCACCCCAACAAGTTTAATGTATATGTAAAACAAGTAAAACGTGGGGCTATAAACTCATCTTGAGTGAATAGATAACAAGTATATCACATAAAATGCGTCACAAAAATGTCTGAATGCAACCTAATTAATTATAGGTCGTATGAGTACTAAGTACTTTGAATAACTAAGACCATTTACAATTCTATATAGCTACATCACCATCTAATTGTGTTTGAGAAATAATATTTATAAAGTTAAAATGTTTATAAATATTTTTTTAGTAAAAATGTCGTAAATTTCCTGTTTTAAGTCCGTTTCGTGTTCTTTACGTCCACGCTTTTATATTAGAAAGATATATCAAAATATTACATTTTTGAATTTTGAGTCCACTGGTGAACAATATTTTTTACTGTTCATGCACTTTTATAAATTTATTTTTATAAACTTAGTTATTGTAAACTCGTAAACGTCGTATCTTATTCGTTTTAACTCCGATTTTAGTGATTCTTTCGAGCACGTCTTCGTAATTAAAAGTTTTATCAAACTAATGATGTTTTCAAAATAAAAATACCTGGTGTGAATAGTAACTTTTATAAAATTATTTTTATAAAAGTAATTATTATCATAAACATGAAAAATCCATAACTCCTTCGTTATTGATCCAAAAATTATGATTCTTAATGTTTTGGAATCCTAAAAATAAGTACTATCTGAGAAAAATATCCATCCTTTTATATAAAAGGTGGTTTGTAATGAGTTTATAAAATTTCTTTTATAAACGCGTTCATTATCGTGTATCTTGCAAATGCCGTAACTCCTTTGTTATAAATCGGATTTTTAAGTTCTTTAAATGGTTGGAATCCTCATGACATGTAGTATTCTATAAAAATATAAAATAAATAGATTATTTTCCGAATTTGATCAGACCCTTATGATATTTTTGTTAAAAATATGTTTAAACTTGTTTTTGTAACTTTTTAGTTTAGTAACTTTGTTACAAGTCCATTACAACACTTAACTCCACATGTCTTACATACTTAAGGTCCTTAGTCCATGATTTGTCCAAATATTGTCTAAGATAACAAGATCAACAAGTCCTTATATCACTTTTACTTATAAACTTATTAAGTAACTTTTTAAACCACTAGTTTATATATACCTTTTTATACATAAACCTCACTTGTACAATACTTATACTTTCATTCCCACATGATATTAACATCCATATAACATATGTAAAAGTTTATCAAACCATGATCACAAGTGAAAAATCTATTTTTCATGTAAATAAGTTTCTTAGATGGTGATTAACTATATAGCTATTATATACACATAAAATCATGAATGTAAAAAGTTTAAGGTTTTTAGGTAACCTTAGTATGATATATGGTGATGAACAACAATGTCTAAACCCTTGTTTAGCAAACAAACCCAAGATTCCAAGTCTTAGAAAACCCTAATCTAAAGAAAACCCTAATATTGAACCTTCTTGCTTTAACACTTGTAAACCCTAAACCAAACCTTCTAAACACCTTAGGATATATTAGATATGATGTAGGAATACTTGTATAAGTGGTAAATAAAATTTGTATGGATTGTTTAAGGGTTTTGTGGTATGCCGTGGCTAGGAGGGAGGAAACAAGAGAAATGGTGAAGTTTTTCTAGTGAAAAATGAAGTGTGTGTTCTTTATATAGTTGCTTGCCTTTATATACTACCTTGGTCCAAGTTGCTAGTCAAGACCGCCCTAGGAAATTCTAAAACATAAGGAGTAAAACATGGAAGTCTTATGGTCAATTTCACTAGTCATAGACATAAAATATAATGAATTGTATTTGTACAAGTCCAAGTTGGTAAAATGTGTGCTTCATGTCCCCTAGGGATCACTTTTGCACTGAATTTATGGGGGGATGAGTACTAGTTGGTGTCTTGGCTATTTTATGGAAATATCTAGTTATTCTTGAAGTTAAATGAGGTAAAAATTAAAGGTAGATGTAATACTTGCAAATTGTATGGTTTGGTTGATTTATTTTATGTACAATTCGACACAGGTAATATTAAGGGTGAAGTTTTATAAAAACTTTGAGCATTGGGTATAAAATTGGTATTTGTTGAAGCGTATATAAGTTTTGGTGGCTCCGTGAATGCCTAAATGTATTTTATCGCGAAACGTAAACACTTTACGTAACCAATAAAATAAAATGAGCAAAGTTTAATAATTATCCTCCAAATAATTATCTAACACTTGCTTGACGTAAAAGTCTAATTGTTTGATGCCCGTTTACGTTGAATGATCATTTTTAGTTTATGCGATTTAACTTAACACTTAAAATTAAAGCAACGCGTACAAGACTAATAATAAATAGTGAAATAAATGACGTCGTAAATGACCCTAAAACACAGGGTGTTATACGGATCAACAAAAACAATTTGGAAACTCCTCGAACGAGATGATAAACAATGGGCAAATGACGACACAACTCAACCACAACCTATAATAGTGTTCCGCGTATTAATAAGCTATACTTATTAAGGAAATGCATATAATGCAGAAATAGTAAATATATGTATATTCCGACATGTCTCAATCTTGTATCGTAGAATCCATGAGTGCGCCAAACTTACTTATTTATACCCACTAAAATGATCCGCCTTAGGTTTAACTTCATTTTAACCCATTCCGACTAATATGTAATTTTAATAAAAATTACCCATTTTGACCCATTATAAAGATTAAGACATCTAGATTCGAACGAAAGTGAAAGACTCACTTATTAGTTGCAAATTCAGTTTTAATTGGTATATTTTACGCCTAATTATTCTCCATAACGCTAATTGATCATTAAAAGAATTTCGCCAAGTTTGACTTTTTATTATACTTTTTTTTAAATCTGACCCGTCCAAAACGACCTGCTAAATTACATTTTCACGACTCGGACTTTAAAGCAATTTGATATAAAACGTTGTTTCGGACATGTTTTTAGATTTTGCCGAGACCCGAAACCCAACAAAAAATGACCAAAATACCCCTGCAAGTTTCTGCAAAAAATTAACTTCTTTTTAACAAAAACGCAGAATTTCTTTTAAGTTTTTGACCCGTCATTAAGCATTTTTAGACTTAGTTAGCCTTGCAAAAAAATAAAACAGCATTTTAAATAACTTTTTAGTTTTAACAGAAGGCCGGTTCTGACCAGAAAGGGCCCGAAACGCCACTCGAAAATTGCATCAGCAATTACTTATAAAAATAGTGCATAATTTATTTTAAACGATTTTAAACTTCTGACGGCCATAAAAACTTCGTTTTTAAGAGTTACGGGATATGCCTTATATCGAAACGACCAGGAGAATATCCTCTATCATAATTCCTAGGCCAAAATCAGTTTTAACAATTTTTGACTTACTCGAACCGACTCGCTAATTTTCTACATTACATGAGTATCTTTCAACCCCTTCAAATCTTCAATTTCAAGTATCACAAGCATCGCCAACACACTTAAACTAGCCTAACAACACTACTAATTATCCTAAAGCAACTATGAACCTCAAAACGCACATGCAACACAATCAATGGATTCTCGATATAAAATCAACTACATGCATATAATATGTAATTTAATCAACATAAAAAAAGGTAAACAGTAGACTTACAATGCAATGCAAATGCAAAGAATATCAAAGCACATAACCCTCCTTGGGTTTAGTCTACTGCCGAAACCATAAGACCACAAACCAAAACCTTAACTTGATTTTTATTACCCGAAATCTTTGACACACACTTATAATCAAACCCTTGTACACCAATTACACTCAATTTGATCAAAACCCTTCAAATCAAAAGCTTTAAAAAAAATCAAGATTAGTTTATGAGTGATTTGGAGATGAATGAAATTGATTTGGTAGATTTTGGTGGAGATTGATGGTTGTTGTGGTGGTGTCGACACAACTAAGAGGGAGGAGAGGGAGTCGACACAAAAATTTATATCTGTGTTTGTGTGTGTGTGTGTGTTTTAACTAAAGATAAAATATAAGGTGGTGTTTCTTTTATAGCTTTATAGGAGTAAATAAAATATAAGGGGGTGTTTGGCTTTTAGTTTTGTAGGAACTATTTAAAAGAAAATGGGTGTTTGGTTTAATTATTAAATTTATTTCTTTTTATTATATATATTTTTCTAGAACATTTATACTAAAATATTTGACATAAAACACTTGGTTAAAATATTAAAAAGTGTTAAAGTATTAAAGTTAATTATTTTTTGACACATTTTCGGCACAAACGCAGAAGAAAAGAAAAAAGTCTCAAGAAAAAGCAGGAAAAGTCAGAAAATATTAAAATATGAATAATTAAGCTTTTGAAGCTAAAATATGAAATTATCGATTTCTCAAACATTAAAACGGATAAATACCCAAAGTGTGACTCGCGTATAAATAAGAATGACAATTTTCCCAAATCGGCCAAAAAGCAAAAATAATAATTTCTATTAAAAATAAAAATAGAATTAAAGCTTGGTCTAAATATTGGCCGCGAAAATACAAAATGTTACAGTCTTCCCACCTTAAGGGAGCGCCGTCCCGGTGCTCAATTCGCCTTAACCTCATATGGTTTGTGACGGTCGACACTCATTTGGAAGAATCCATAATACACATTACGAGTCAAAAAAAGTTCAAATAGCCCTTCGTGCAAAAGTAATAATGATAGCGATTAGAAGAATAAATATAATAAATGATTTGTACGGACGAATTTCAAGTCAAAAGAGACGCACGCCATGTCGGATATACATAAGCCCATTCATTTATAATTTGTCACTTACATAAAAAGGCGTCCTAATCTTGCAAGTGAGGAATTATAAACTTACGGTTCGGCGATTTAAAATTCCCTTATTCAAATGAAGAGGCGTCCCAATTCATTTCAATAAGATAATTATAAATCATCCTACTTAAATATCGCCGGCACAAAACATGATATCAAAACAATGTAATGTTAAGAAGAAGGAGTTTCCTTGATGTCATGATTCTTTAAAATCATAAAAAGCAGCGAGAGAATAATGAGACGTTAGCTAATCACGTTCCAAAGGCAAGTGCCAAAAAGACGGCATGATTACCAAAAAACATATGCGATTCAAGCTGAAGGTTGAGTGTTAAAACTCGGAGTCGATTAGTAAACTAATCGACGTGACCGAAAAACTATGTCGAATTTT